>JAJJBR010002286.1:0-18549 GCA_022817965.1 Solanum lycopersicoides
CTCTCCTCGAGGAACAAGGCATATGAACGCACCCAAGCAGAGTAATCCCATGCTGCAGAGTTCATCAGAGCAATTATCAATATTGAAGGATATCACTATGGTCAACTTCCTGTAAGCAAGAAAAAAGGTTGATAATTTGCATACCATTTGGACTAGAGTCATCTTTGAAATGAGCCATGTTAAGCATGCGATTTCTGCTGCGGCCATAGTTAATAAGTTCCTCATGGAATGTGGGGTCCACCTCTCTTAAAGCACGGTGAATGACTATCAATGTTTTTAGAGCAACCTGTGAAGCGACCAGTGAAAAATGAATCAGCAACGGGCAATACGTAATTTTATGGTGCACGTGAACCCATAGTGTTTCCGCAAAACTAGGTACTTTATGTATATATTTTCTAAAATTGATCCAATATTACCTATTGGCACCTATGCTACAAAAAGGTAAAGGTACACTTGGTTGAAAGCTAAGTTATTTACCTAAAGGATTAAGGATCAATTCCCACTTTTAAGTATTTTTTCCTCCTTTCTTTAATAGTGCACCCATGTTCTAGAAATCCTAGATTTGCCTCCGTAAAGGTGCTTTATGTGTCACCTATGGAGAGGATATAAGTGGTGATAATCAGAAAATCAAGGTTACTTAAACTCTTAAAGCGCAATCAGCTTCTATGTTTGACGCATTACTGTGAAACCAAGATTATAAAAACAACGCAAAATGAGCCTTAAAACGTTCAGACTGACACTTGATTATCAAAAGTATTCCTCAGCTCCAGGAGTTGGATCTTCACAAAAGCAAGACGATATTTCGTCTTCACGACTGATGCTATATTGCAGAAAGATTGGGCTTATAATCTGATTTGTTGTCAGTTGTCACCAATGAAATTAAGGTCAGTGGCTATCATGTGTCAGTAGACCAAAATAACTAAGCACACAGCACAAAAACTGTTGTCTATTTGTCTCATAATATGCTCAACATAAGCTCTTGAATATATCGGATCTCAACATGAACAAGAGAGAGACAATCGAGATCTACGTGGAATCTCCATAGGACCTTAGTCACATCAATGTTCTTTGAATAGTGATGCTGTGCTGTATTTGTAAGTCCGCGTATACTTGAGAAACTTCACCCTGGACCTTAGTCATGCCAATGTTCTCTCAAAGTAGCTCCTTCAGATGTAAAAGTAAAACAACTCAATAGGGCTAAAGTTCACCGACTTGAGTTTCTTTTCTTTTCTTTTTTTGAAATTGGTAAATTGTATTCCTTCAGCATTAAGGCTATGCTGGTCACCTCCAAATAGTTTACAAAAAAGAAAAGAGAGATACTTACAAAAAGCCTATAAAATCGACTAATTTGATTTCCTCTTCTATACTCTGTTCTTTACACCAAAAACCTAATTGGAGTAATTACTTTCCACTTTATTTTTTTACCCCTCCCTAGGAACTCCACTTTCTTGCTCTTGACTCGAGCATATAACCTTAAGGTTGGAGGTGGAAGGTGCTTACCAGCTGAGCAACCTACTCGTCAGTAAAAGAAGGATAATTCAAGGGATTTAATATTCTCTTACATTAATGGAAGAATTGCTCGAGGGATTGAATTAACTTTCCAGGAAGAACATACTGAGTTTGGTTTTTCCGTAACCAAAAAAGAATAGTTATTTCTTTCGTGACACTGGGATGAGAGTTCCATAGCACCCCCTAATTTTTCATGTTCACCTTTAGAATCTCTATTTTAATTTGTGCTTGTAGAAACGAAGAAACGACAAAACTAACAGATCTGTGACAAATCAGCATTTCAAGAAGTAACATTGATTGATAGGTATGGGACAAACTTTTCAAGAATTTACCTTTCATGAGAAGGTGCTACTAAATTGAATTCATTACGCTTCTCAAGGTATAGAAACTATAAGCAGCATGAGGCAATAAATCAGCTAGGCAAAGTTACAAAACGAATATTTTCTCTTCCCTTAATGGATGAATTTTTCAAGAGATTTGACTTGTTTTCCCTAAATCCTAATTATATTTAATTTTCAGGACTTGTGGGGTGAATAGTAGTTCACAGAGCCCCCTTGTTTCTACGTCGACCTTTAGATTTTTTATGGTAATTTCTGCAGTTATAAATAAGAAACAACAATAAAACTAACAGGACTTCCCCAAATCAGTATTTCGAGAACTACAAGGATTGATTGGTAAAGAAAATGCTTCTCTTAAATTTATCTTTCATGAAAAAGATGCTACAGAATTGAATTTATTGTTCATACCGCCCAATTATGTGTCTTTGACAACCTTCTCGCAAGAGCATGAATGCAGTATGCAACATCAGCTCGAGGTCTGGTAGCCGAGATGGCAGAAAAAATGGCTGAAAATGAGAATCATATAACTCTATCAACTCCCATTCTGAATGCAATTTATTGCTATAATTCGGCAATTTACATATCTGTAACATAACCTTCTGATGCTTACCTCTTATGTACTTCTCCTTTGCTGGATGTTCAACATGATTTGTTGCCTTAACTATAGCAATATCCAATTCCTGAAGAACGTTGAGAAAACAGGTCTCAGGAGAGAACTCAAAATGGACGTAGAATGAGAACATGTAGCAAAACTGAATATCATTACCTTATAGCTACTATTAATTTTAGCTAAACTGACAGTGGTAGTGTCCTTGAGTGATCCAAGGGTTTTTCTTAAGCTGTTCTGCGTACCTCCTCCCGACATTTCTCTCTTCAAGGCTTCCTGCAGGCAGTGGCTATAATAATAAGCCTACATCAATGAGCTCAAATGTACCATAATGAAACATTTCTCAGATCTACTCCCTCCGTTTAAAATTCTTTGTCTGTCTTACTTTTTTAATCCGTTTCAAAAAGAATGCCTCTTATCCTTTTTGGCAACTCTTTAGTTTCATCGTTCCACATGGCATGTTTAAGATAACAACATTAAAAGACATTTTGGAACATTCAACATATCTTTAATTTAAGAACACGAAATTCAAAAGTCTTTCTTTTCTTTCTTTAAACTTTGTGTTAAAATCAAAAACAGACAATCAAATTGAGACGGAGTATGATATAACTCCACAAGAAGTGACAGCATGCTATCCTCTAAAGTAATCAGACAAGAACCAGTTTATACCCAACACGCTATAAAGTCAAAAGCATATATATGGTATTCATTTCACCAGAAGATTCAAACACCCTATATCCAAGTCAGTCTAATTTTGGTGAATCTAAATTAAAAAATCCAAGAATTGAAAGAAAATTCTGCTCATCATATCCGAAACATAAGAGAGCTAGTGAAGTCACAAAGTCACTTGAATTGATCTCTAAAACTTTCTGTAGGTGAAATTATATCCCAAGAAATAAACGCAAAGTTATGCACCTAGGGAATCATCTGATAAGCTCAAGAAGAACAGCACATCGGAAACAACAAAAACCTTTTAGTCACCACCGTCAAAATTTAGAAACAACAAAAGATTTTTTTCCAAGAACCCACAAAGGATAAGGCTGCACATTGACTCAAACACTTCATAATCAAAGATCCAACAAACTCAAAATTCGATCTTTACTCATTCACACCTCAAAGTTTCAGCTCAACCAATAAGATCTAAAGGGTAATCTTTGTTGAACAAATAAAAATCAAAGTTTAAAACTCAATTTCACAGTCAAAGATCCAACAAATTCAAAATGCAATCTTTACACATGCATACCTCAAATGTTCAACTCAACCAAAAAAAAAAAAAAACAGAAAGGCCAAAAGGGTATCTTCATACAAACAAATAAAAATTTAAAAGGCTGTCTGAAGCACAAGTTCATAATCAAAGATCCAACACAAAATTCAATATTTATTCATTTAGACCTCAAAAAGTTCAGCTCAACCAATAATCACACAACCAAGAAAGCTAAAAGAGTCTCCTCCTATGAACAAAATAAAATCAAAAACCAGGTCTGAAAGTAAACTTCATAATCAAAGAGATCTAACACACTAAAAATTCCATCTTGACACAGTAATACCTCAAATGTTCAGCTCAACAAAAAAAACCACAACCGAAAAGGCCAAAAGGGTATCTTCTTACAAACAATTAACAATCAAAAGGCTAGTCTGAAACACAACTTTATAATCAAAGATTCAAAAACCCAAAATTCAATCTTTACAGTTTACACAGTCATACCTCTAATGTTCAGCTCAACCAAAAAACCCACAACCGAAAAGGCCAAAAGGGTATCTTCTTACAAACAATTAACAATCAAAAGGCTAGTCTGAAACACAACTTTATAATCAAAGATTCAAAAACCCAAAATTCAATCTTTACAGTTTACACAGTCATACCTCTAATGTTCAGCTCAACCAAAAACCCCACTACCCAAAAAATAGGGCCAAAAGGGTGTCTTCTTACAAACAAATAAAAATCAAAAGGCTAATCTGTAACACAACTTCATAACCAAAGATCCAAGAAACCCAAAATTCAGTCTTAACACATTCATACCTCAAATGTTCAACTCAACCAAAAAAAACCACGACCAGAAAGGTCAAAAGGGTATCCTCATACAGACAATTAAAATTCAAAATGCTAGTCTGAAACACAACTTCATAATCAAAGATCCAACAGAACAAAAATTCAACCTTTACACATTAATACCTCAAATGCTCAGCTAAACCAAAAAGGCCAGAACAGTATCTTCTTACAAACAAGTAACAATCAAAAGGCTAGTCTGAAACACAACTTCATAATCAAAGATCCAACAAACCCAAAAATTCAATCTTTACACATTCATACCTCAAATGTTCAACTCAACCAAAAAGACCAAAAGGGTATCTTCTTATAAACAAATAAAAATCAAACGGCTAGTCTGAAACACAACTTCATAATCAAAGATCCAACACACTAAAAATTCAACCTTTACATATTAATACCTCAAATGCTCAGCTCAACCAAAAAGTCCAAAAGGGTATCTTCTTACAAAACAAATAACAATCAAGAGACTAGTCTGAAGCACAACTTCATAATCAAAGATCCAACAAACCCAGAAATCAATCTTTACAGTTCATACCTCAAATGTTCAGCTCAACCAAAAAAAAACCACTACCAAAAACAAAGGCCCAAAGGGTATCTTCTTACAAACAAGTAACAATCAAAAGGCTATTCTGAAACACAACTTCATAATCAAAGATCCAACAAACCCAAAAATTCAATCTTTACACATTCATACCTCAAATGTTCAACTCAACCAAAAAGGCCAAAAGGGTATCTTCTTATAAACAGATAAAAATCAAACGGCTAGTCTGAAACACAACTTCTTAATCAAAGATCCAACACACTAAAAATTCAACCTTTACACATTAATACCTCAAATGCTCAGCTCAACCAAAAAAGCCAAAAGGGTATCTTCTTACAAACAAATAACAATCAAAAGACTAGTCTGAAACACAACTTCATAATCAAAGATCCAAGAAACCCAAAATTCAATCTTTGCACATTCATACCTCAAATGTTCAGCTCAACCAACAATCCCACAACCAAGAAAGCCAAAAGGGTATCTTCCTATGAACAAATAAGAATCAAAACAACAGATTTTAAAAGTTGAAACTCAAGTGAAACTTAAGAATTTCAGAGAGAAATTTGAGTAGAAAGGCAAAAAGGGCTAGAAGGGTGTGTGGGTAGTCTTTTTTGGTGGCCTGCACAGAAGAAAAGTCTCCAACAATGAATTTGTTTTGGTTGGCGGTCGGCATCATTTACCATTTACTGTATTTTTTTATTGCATTTTTCTTGAAATTGTGCATTTTAGGAGTATCAAATTTTATAAGTTTTACTTTTTTTTTTATTCGATATTTAATACGTATATTAAAGCTTGAGTAATTCAAAATATATATAATGTAAGCTCTATATGCAAAAAAACATTTTTTACTAAAAAAATCATATTAAGAGTTTTCAATCAAGATATTAATTAAGAAAGAAATATTCATGTTTGTATTTTCTATTGAAATATAACCATTTAATAGTCAAAGTTTTGATAAAAGTGGTAAATTTAAATATTAATTTATTAATATTGAAATATTGAGTTAACGGTCAAGAATTTTTATTATTATTTGATTATAAATTTGAGATTTGAATATCTAATATACATAATGGGTTGATTAATAATTAATATCCTAATAAAATTTATAAATTTAAAATTTTAACTCAAATATATAAGACTGTTGGATCTTATTGTTTTGAAAATAAAATACTCAAATATTAGTAATTTTGCCAAATTGTAATTAGGGGTGCCTAAAGTTAAATTTTTTAATAATTATATTTTAATCACAAATATAACTAATTTGTTATTTTTTTGTGTGATTGAATAATTCTTTTTGTAATATCATTTCAAGATTTTAAATCAGTAATTAAAGTTTGATTATAATTATTATATATTTTTTAATTTACAAGATATTGTGCAAAATAATGTAGCAACTAATAAATTGAAAAACAAATTCCAAAGTTGATGAAATTTTTCATATATTTAGCTTTAACCAATAATCAAATTATTTAAAGATCAATAAATAATAGTGATATCACTTATTAATAATAGAAATAGAAACAATTGTTAAGCACCTCTAAGTAAGGCATCTCAGGAAATTTCTAATTCCTTTATAAATTTATTTTAAATTATAGATATTTATATATTAGTAGTAATTTTTTTTGTCTAGTTATTATTTAATAATTTTTTTATAATTTTTATTATATATGTCTAAGCACATTAAAATTCTAATTAGTTGAATTTGTACACTTTTAATTTCTATCATAATCTTTAATCATCCAATCACTTAATTACTCACATGTTATATTGAGTATAATATTTAATATATGATGTTATAGATTTATATACAAAGAAATAATTTTAATCATGTACAAATAATAATATTTTTCGCTGAAGAAGGCTGAGATGAACCCCTAACAAAAAGTTGGCTCCGCCCCTTAATTGTGAAGGAACAGTAAGAGAATGAAACTACGATCTAATCTTACACATGCGACGATAATCCTCTAAATAAATTTGTACTTTCAACGTGATTTTTGTATCTTATTAAACTTTTATTTCTTTACTAGAAAAATTATCTGATAAGCAAGATATTTGATTGATTTGCTTGAATAAAGTTGATCAATAGTAACTACTTGGAACTTTCTCTTTCCCTTAATTAAATTGTCCGTTCCTAATTTAAGTTCTTGCGTAAAGATTTTTTTTAAAAAATACTCTTAATTTTTATGAGGAAAGGATCAAAATAGTCCCTCATCTTTGCGTTAAGGTTCCAAGTGATTCTTGAGTTTTCACATGGAGCACTAATAGTCCTTTCATGTTTGCAATATTGGTGCACTTTTGGTCCTCATCCAAAATTTTACCTATTTTTTAGCATTGATTTAATCCATAACGTATGTATGAGATGTGCAATCGTCATATTTTATATTTAATAGAAATAAGAACTCCATATGAAAAAATGTGAGAAGAAAAACACTTTGTTTTGTTTTGTAGAAATCGTATTGCAGGTAAAGTCGAGAGGTTTATCACGATAATTTCACGTGCAATAGTATAACTTTTTTCTTTTCTTACAAATTCATATGTTAAGATGTTCTTAGTTTAGCTGCAGTAATATGTCTAGTGAGTAGAACAAGATGTTTTTCTTATCACCTTCTCTCAGATAGAGTTATTATTTCTACTAAATATACATACAGACGATTGAACATTCTTTATATAAAATTCTAGACAAAATTAACGTTTAAAAAATAGGCAAAATTTTAGAAAAGGATCAAAAGTGCACCAATATTACAAACACGAGGGACTATTAATGTTGCATGTGAAAACTCAAGGAACATTCTGAGCCTTAACCCAAAAATGAGAGATTATTTTGATCCTTTCCTCCAATTTTCATGATCAAACGTTATTTAAATATTTTTCACAGCATATTCCAAAAACAAAAAAATAATTCTTAAAAAAATTACAATGGCAGTGAAATTCTTCACCATTTTTTTATTTAACTAGTGTAAAAGTTGTCAGAATACGGAAACGTACGATAAATAAATGTATAATATATTTTTTTTATACTATAGTTTTAATTATATTGTAATGATTAAATATGGACCGTTAGATTTGATGATGATGAGTTAAAGTGGGACCCAAAAGTTTTAAGATGTAAAGTAGCTGTCCACAGCTGAGCACATAGACAAATTCTACAACTATTGCATGTGCACTTTAGTGAAACTGAACACAATGTACTAACATGTACCTGCTAATCATTAATATTTTTTTAAAAAAAAAAAAAAAAAGATGTGGGGGGTGGGGTTGTGGGGTGGGGGTGGGGGTGGGGGGCCACTCTTTTTGCTTGATTTGGTAATTAATATTTGAGTTGTATAATGTTGGTCTTGCTATTTTGAGTATTTTTAACATTTTTATAGATATGATTGTGCTTCATATGACCACCTTGACACTTTATATTATATTATTATTATATTATACGAGGCAGTTTTAACTAGCTCAATCGGATAGGAGTTTATTATGTCGTTTGATATTGAGGGTAGATCGGTGATTTTCCCTTTTTAAAGTAAGTTTTCGATAGTTTCAGGGTTTGTTGTGTGTATTGCCTTATATTTTAATCTTTTTTATTTATTTAAGAAAATGTTATTATGAATTTAAGCCTCTTTTTGAGAAAAGTTATTATTAATAGTATTATTTTATGAGTGGTAATTGGTATGTCCGTAAGATTGAGTTTGACTCATAGCTCATCTAATCTTGTTGAATCGTTCAAGTTTAAATAGGTTTGAATTAGGTTAATTTGGATTGTATGACCCTATTAAAAGTCAAAGATTTAAGCAGGACTATTGCGATGTCTAACTTTACTTGTAAAAAAATTTAATTTTAATATATGAAAGCGTATTTTTGATATATTGTAGTACTTGTTTAGATCGTGATGTCTATCAAATAATGTATTTGAAATTTCATTTTATTTATGTTACAAGTCTCTTTATATTAGCCCCATTTTAAGGTCTTTGCTCATTGAAAAGTTATATATATTAAGACGCAAAGCGTAAATACAAAATAGTTAAAAATATTTATTTCACGTCTTTAAAATATTATTAATCACGAATAAATCGAGAAAGACATAAAAAAAATTGATTAACTTTTAATTAATTGAATTCTAAGACATAAAGAACAAAAACCAGCATCCCTTTAATAAAGGAATATTATTAAAAAACAAAAAAAATTAAGATACTGCATGATTAAATATTAAAGTATATATTAATCTTTATGCTTAGTGGGCAATTAGTGTATTATTCCTTTTCAACAAGTCATTGATCCTCTTTTTTAGACTCACACAAGAGATCTAAACCAATAATTGAACAATAAACAAATACTTAAAAAAATAATTCTTGGTATCAACTACAAGTTTTTATATTATTATTTATTCGGTATTAAGTGTTCGATATTCGTACAGGATCATATTATATTAAAAAAGTAATGCATTTTTGAAATTAACGAATTACTCCATATTTGATAAAATTTGAACTTAAAATATTTTATTAAAAATGAAAAAGATGTATTTATCATTCCACTGTTACGATGAACCAAGAGTTATTTATTTATTTGATTTGGTTTCATATGAAAGTATTTGATATTAGCTTTTGGGGTTACTTAATTCACTATTAACTTTAATCAAATGAGAAGTTAAGATTTCCATTGACAAAAAGTTGCTAGTTTTATTTAATATAAAAAAAAAATAGAGGACCCCATTAATACTTTAAACAAATGATTTAACATAAATTAACAAAAAATTAAACACTAATTTTGACTACACCTAGCTTTATGATTTTTCTTTGTTCCACTTTTTAATGATTTCTTAACAACGGTGAATAACATTAAAATTGTCTGTTTTATTTCTTAAAGTATGTGTATTTTGTATAATAACAATATATAGTAAAGTTTTACGAGTGACAGTTGAAAAAAATGAAGGTATACGCATATTTTAGTAATTTACTATTATTTTTTATGAATTAAAAAAGTTATTTTCGATTGATTATTTGTAATGTTTTCTAAAAAGAAATTTATAGTTTCTAGATGTTAAAAGGATCCTAGAATACCTTTTTAATTAGTTGTCAACTTTGAATTTTATTTTTTAATCTAGAAGTTAATTAGCATCATTTTCTCATGCTGTGACTTGTCACTAACTATGCATTAATTCAAACTTAATCTTGAAGTCAATTACAATTACCCTTTAATTGTTCAAATCTAATGATTTAGGATGGTCTTAATTAAATGAAATATTGACCATATAAAACAACTAATTATAAGGTCATCTACACAAGATTATACTTTAACATATGATATCATGCTAAAATTAATTATCTCAACCTGTCTTTCTCATTTTATTTTCAATATACGCTACCTATACCTTCTTAAACATGTGGTGTGTGTACACACACCACATGTTTAAGAAGATATAGGTAGCGTATATTGAAAATAAAATAAGAAAAGATAGGTTAAGATAGTTTGAACATATTTTATATTAACGATAAATATATCAGATTGTACGTATAAAATTATATTATGAATTGAAGAGGATTGTATAGTAGTAGAATCATGTGAAGAAAATTGTGTTGAATAACTTGCAAATTATTAAAACCAATCAATACTTTATAATAAAATAAGGTACAATAAAGAAAAAAAAAAGATCATATAAGTGATTTTTACTAATTGTGACTAATTGTTGGTACATAATTTTGAATTATTTGCTTTTCTAGAAGTATTTTGACTTTATCATTAATTTATATGCCAATAAGAAATATGGAGAATTTATTATTTTTTAATACTATATTAGATAGATGGATAGATAAGTTTTACATGATCAAACTAATTAATCAATAATCTTTAATTAGTATGAAATAATTGATTCCAGCTTACAGCAAATATAGTTCATTATCCAGCAAATATGCTTGTGGTTTTGCCAGTTAAGAAGAATAATTAATACAGTTACATGTGCACCAGCTTGCTCTTTGTATTCTCCCTCCGTCTCAAAATATTTATCGTATTTTTTATACGTCTTTTAAAAAATATTAATTAGGAGAAGTGTTTTAACTATTTTTTCGTTATTTATGTTTTAAATTACAATCTCTTTTTTTAATTTACTTATGTGTCATGATGAAAATGTTTATAGTTTTCAAGAATAATTATTCTCAAGAGATTTTTATTTTTCTTAATCTTAAACTTCTAAATGTACAAACACTTTTAGTAAACACAATAATAATCTGTTTAATCAAATTTTTAAAATATATTTACTTTGAAAAGTGTGAATCTATCTTTTTTATTTTACTTTTGATCCTCTCGATGAGAGAATTAATTAGTGGAAAGATCTGTTATATGATCTAATAGCGGGCAATGAAATTAATATAAGATACAAATAATAGAAGTAATATTACCATATTATATTTTGATTAATATTAAATAGAATGCTTTTGAGAAATGTATTAGACATTGAATAGTATCTAATAACAAGAGTAAAATGAACGCAAATAGATAAGTGATACGTTGATTTTTTAAATTGAACGACTATTGTTAGACCTCTATTTTTAGTAGTCACGAACAAATAAATATGAACAGAGAGAGGATCTTGAGCCATTATTCTATTGATCGATTCTAACTCCAAAAAACGTATACATGAAGAAACTATTGAGACTCTTTTTCGATAATTGAGAAATCTCTGAAGGCCAGTAGCACAGAATTCGCAACTCGATAGATAATGAGTTGGATCTTCTACCCTTCTCCACTTAAATTTTTTGGAATTTCAATATGAAGTATTGTTTTATTTTCAAAACACAATATATGATCTAGCAAAGCCTCATATGTACCACACTGGATGGGTATATTTTACATGAAATATTTGATATTCATTCTCCAAATTACAATATTACATGATAAATAAATAAATGAAAAGAAAAATAATGTAAATATCAAAGAAAAAATCAACATCATCATCCAATGAGACCTAATAATACTTCAAAACTGCAAGATCAAGAGAAGATTTTCTCTTTCAAGATCTCTTCAACAACAGTGAAATGATGGCAAAATTTGGAGATGAAGAGAAGTCCATCTTCAAGATCTCTTTACCACAACAGTGGCAAAGAAAGGATGGTGGCTGAACTCGAATTGAACCTTCAGTGACGCGTCAACAGCCCCTAGCCGGGAAATAAGACTTAGTGCAACACTGTTATGTTCAGCTACCTGTTCTATACGACGAAGCTCTGACATTTTATCCGAATCATTAGAAAAACTGCTCCTTAGCTCCTTTGCTATTCTCTGAGTTTCTTTGAAGCAGTTATACATGGACACACTCTGCATAATCAGAGTTTCATGTTACGTCCTGGATGAAGACCAACCCCTCCCCCCAGAATTAGCCCTCGAAAGGAAAAAAAGAAAAGGCAAGTAATATATACAATAAAAAGAAAAAGAAAGACCAGAAAGGAAAAATTTGTCAAGGATAACTCACAGATAGACGAGCATGAGCAGTTGTCTCCTCGAAAGCATAATATGAGACCTGATCAGGCAGGCAAGCTTTCAGAAGCAACTCAAAGTGCTGGACAAACCTCTGAGAAAAATTGCAACATTGGTCAAGAATGGAAATGTATATCCTGTCACTACTAGACAAGCATATCAATAAGAGCAGATGTAAGACTCAGCAATAATGGATGACAATTAGTTAGCTACTTGTGCTATCTTCGGGGACATCCAATATAATTGGAGCAATACAGAGAGGGTTAGCATGGACAGGCCCATGCACAAGGATGACATGCAAAAATCGAGTGCTGGTCCAAAAAAAAAAAAGTCCTGACAAATATCAGAAGGCACACCTCATGCTCACTATTGAAAGGTCCTGTGCTGAGATAGATTTGCCGTTCATTCCTCAAAGCTGCAAGCATCTGGAGGAAGCAATAACCAATAAGTTCTCAAGCAATAGAATCAATTGTATGTTCGACTAAAAATCTCACTGCAGTGTGCAGATATGAAAGAGACGGTAAAACCAAAACGGGAGAAACAATTTTGCAGGCTGTGAGCATTGAAAGCATAATTAACAAGATCAAAAAAAGCTAATTACCATGGTAAGACCTTCAGCGAGATATACATGGCACTGAAGAAACAAAATTGCAGGTGGGAGTTGATTATCTTTTCCTCCATCTTTCACCAAATCTCTTTTCTTCTTCCCTTTCTTTTTACCTGATACAAGTCAAATATTTAGATAACATGTCTCTTACGTGGAAAAAACCATACAAAATTCAATTGTATATTCGTTCTATATATAAGGTAGGGGTAAGGTCTGTGTACACTCTACCCTCCCCAAATCTCACTTGTGGGATCACAATAGGCACATTGTTATTGTTGTTGTATAAGTTTTCTATATCCGTGGATGAGTTGCAACTCTATTAAAAGAAGTGGCAAGCAGATGCGACAGCAAAATGTTCTCAGAGCAATAATTTAAACAAAAGCATCCCTCAAGAAGGGAAACAAAAAAAGAAACCGAAGAGTGGGAACTGGGGATGAAGTCGATTTAAAAAAAAATGTCAACTGTGTGTCGCTAGTCGGTAACATTATTCCCCATGCTTTCTACCTCTACTTTTATCATTCCAGCTCTCCAACTTAATACCTGGACATTCAATGTCTCTTGCTAGCTATTGCCTCGGCTCATCAATTGTCTACACTAAGACTCAACTAATTTAGCTCCTTCTCCAAGGGACTTTAGATATGGGCATTTAGATGGGTTGGGTAGTACCAAGTCCGAAGTTGTCTACAAGCGGTAGCCATCAACTGATCAAGATTTACCTCGGTAAACAATTTTAGTGATTTATTGTGGGAAATAGTAAATTCCTTTGGAAACTATTTGATAATCCTTACACGAGAATCAGTAACTTAGAGATCATATAAATGTTTGTATTCTTGACCATCTATACCCCAATCATGAAGTAATTTGTACTCAGCACTGAGAACCTACTCAGAATTCTATAATATATATATATATATATATATATATATATATATATATATATAACTTTAGTGTCTAGTCAGCTTGACCACACCTTGATTATTCCACTGGAGACCTGCTACTGTAGAGGTGGACCTAGATTTTTGAATGTGTCCGGTGCATAATTGCATTCAATATAAATCTATCACCGATTCTTCTTAAAAAACTATCTAAGTTTGATGAGATTATGAAGGGCAGAGATTATCAGAATGGGAGATTTCAAGCAAGAATTCAACTTTACTAGAATATGAGGAGTTACTAAAAATGAGGAAATCTCATGGAGGCAAAAATCCAGATCACTATGGCTCAAAGAAGGGGATAGGAACACCAAGTTCTTCCACAAAATGGCCAATGCTCACAAAAGATACAATAACATCGATCAACTGGTAATAGAAGGTGAACTGTCTCATGATCCTTCAAGAATAGGAGAAATCGTAAAGTTTTACAAGAAGTTGTACACTGAAACAAACAGTTGGAGACCTGCATTCAGGAACAACAATTGCCCCACACTTAATGGTGAGGAAAAAATGCATTTACAAAGAAATTTTGAGGATAGTGAAGTTCTAAATTGTTTGAAGATGTGTGCAATCGATAAAGCCCCTGGCCCTGATGGTTTCACTATGGGATTTTTCCTTAAATGCTGGGAGGTGGTGAAGGGTGATATCATGAAAGCTTTTCAAACTTCTATGAACAGGAAGTTTTTGAAAAGAGTTTGAATGCCAACTTCATAACCTTGATTCGTAAGAAGAAAGGTGCCAAAGAATTGAAAGACTTCAAGCCTATTAGCTTGATTGGAAGTATCTACAAACTGTTCGCCAAAGTTCTCACAGAGAGAATGAAAGTCATGGCCAAACTAGTGGATTCTCAGCAAATGACTTTCATCAAAGGTAGACAAATCATGGATGCAGTATTAATTGCTAATGAGACTGTGGACTCTAGACAGAAACAAAAGAAGCCAGGAATCTTGTGTAAGCTTGACATGGAGAAGGCAT
Organism: Solanum lycopersicoides; assembly: GCA_022817965.1. Taxonomy (NCBI): domain Eukaryota; kingdom Viridiplantae; phylum Streptophyta; class Magnoliopsida; order Solanales; family Solanaceae; genus Solanum; species Solanum lycopersicoides. The sequence goes on from JAJJBR010002286.1 coordinate 15,015, forward strand.
ATGATCATGTAAATTGGCAATACTTGTTGAATACTCTGGAGAGGATGGGTTTTGGAAGGAAGTGGATCCAATGGATCAAACAATGCATCTCCACAGTGAGGTTTTCGGTCCTCATTAATGGATCCCACAAAGGGGACTCAGACAAGGAGACCCCCTATCTCCTTTTCTATTTTTAATTGTTATGGAGGGTCTGAATAGCATGATTAAAGCTGCAAAGTTGAGGGGTTGGTTGAGTGGTTTTGAGGTTGGCAGAAATGGAGGTAACGGTATGGAAGTGACTCATCTGCAATATGCAGATAATACCCTTATTCTATGTGATGCTGAAGAAGGACAACTCAAGATTTTAAGGGTGATTCTGGTGCTTTTTGAGGGGTTCTCAGGTCTGCACATCAATTGGAGGAAAAGCTACTTGTACCCTATCAATGAAGTGCAAAACATGAAGCATCTAAATGCAATATTAGGAGGGGAAATAGGTGTTTTGCCAACAACATACTTAGGGATGCCTCTGGGAGCCAGTTCAGTTCTCAGTCTTATGAGATCTGGAACAAGGTGGTAGAAAAGTGTGAGATGAAGTTAGCAAGGTGAAATCACAATATTTGTCCAGAGGCGGAAGACTTACTTTGATAAATTATGTCCTTGATGCTCTCCCAACTTATCCAATTCCTCAGATTGGACAAAATCATAAGAAAGTTTTTGTGGCAGAAATAATGAGGAAAAAAGTATAACCTGGAGAAAAAATGGAGTTATAACCTGGTTAAATGGATAGTGAGTAAGAGACAAAGACAAGGGGGATTGGGTATTAAGAACTTGAAAAATCAGAGCAAGGTTGTGGAGGTTTTGCAATGAAAATCAAGCCTATTGGAAGGAAGTCATTAGTGCAAAGTATAAGGGGAAGATTACTGGATGACCAAAATTGTTACTACACCTTATGGAGTAAGTGTATGGCGGTCCATTAGATACTTGTAGGATGAATTCAAAAAAAATATAAGGATTAAAGTGGCAAATGGGGGAAGAACTGACCTCTGGATGGATGATGTATAGCATGAGGCTGGCAGGCTGGAAAATTTGTTCCATACCTTAATGTCACACCAGGACAAGTCCATAACTGAACACCGGTCTCCTCAGGTGGAACTTCATTTTTAGAAGAAGCTTAAATGATTGGGAGATTCAGAGAGTTGCTGATTTTTACAACACCATTGGTCCACTCAACAGATTGGAGGGTGGTCAGGATATTTTATTGTGCTTATAACTGGTTGAACAACTCCTTCCAGTTGACAAGTAACTGGCCTTGGAAAGGAATCTGGAAATCCAAAATACCCCTCAAAGTATCATGTTTTGTGTGGTTATTGGCTAAGGAAGCAGTTCTAACCCAAGACAACCTAATGAAGAGAGGGATTCCATTGTGCTCAATATGCCTATTTTGTGGGGAAACTGCTGAGACAGTTAACCATCTTTTTCTACACTGTAGAGTAACTAGCCAGCTGTGGAGACTATTCCTAAATCTCAAAGGAATGTCATGGGTAATGCCAAGTAAGATCACTGAAGCCATTCAGAGTTGGGAAGAAGCTGGAATGCAGTCTAAGAGCAGAGAGATATGGAGAATTGTCCCTGCTAGCATTTGGTGGCAATATGGAAAGAGAGGAATTCCAGATGTTTTGATAGTATAGAAAATAGCATGCAAAAAGCCAAGCTTAATCGCTTGTTGCTACTGTGTTTTTGGTGTAATCAATTATACTCAAATGACACTATTCCCCTAGTTGATGCACTAGACTCAATTTAGGTTCAGATAGCTGGATTTGATGATCTTATTGTAAATATGGCTCAGTGCCTGGTTGTAGTAATATACAAAGTTACCTGTTTCAAAAAAAAAATGGCGTAGGGGGTATGTATATCCATTGATATGGTCTCTCTGTATATGTACAAATCATACAGATATTAAGTATAATACAAATTGCCGAAGTTTTTGGTTGTTGGTGCACCCGTTTAGGTACTGGATAACTATGCCACTAAGCTAAGTAGATGAAAAAACAATCACCTACTGTTATTTTATCTCTGATCTCCAACATTTGCACTCACTTCATCGGACACTAAGCCACAACCATAGGTGCAGTCAACACTCAATAACTTGCATATGATAAAGCCACAATTGTTAATTTCAATATCTTGAGACCTCTACGCCGTCGTCTAGATATTAGATGTAAAAACATTTTTTTTTTTAACTTGTGCCTTCACAACTTTTTGGTTGAATACAATCTGAGTCAAACCATTACATTCATCATGAAATATGAGATGTCAATGACCTTTTTTTCCCCTTCTTTTCTTCCCTCTGGTTTATTTTATTTTTTGGCATTCTAGCTAATGGCAGGTGATCTAATGACAAAGCATTCTAGCTCTATTCAACCATCCAGCAAAAAGTCCTCCTATACAAACAATTCAAGATCAAGAAACTTCAACAGGGAAACAGTGATATATCTAAAATTAGTTCAGATCTCTATAAGCCAGCCACTAATGACGAGTATCGTAAAGCTTCAACCAGTGAATCAATTTGTACGACCTTAGTACAGCAAAAGAGAAACCTATTATCCAAAAGATCTAACCCTTGTACAACAGAACTTTCAGTAGAAAACTAGAAATCCACAAATAAGGTTACCAAGGATGTAGATCCAGAATTATTCGACAGACTTGCACCAACTAGGAGATGGGAAAAAAAGATGGTTGGAACAAGCAACATTCTTACTGATTTCATTGCTTGTCATTGCCCTCATATGTGTTCTCTCCACAAGCTTGATCAGGATAATATACATGTACCAATAGACCATACAATATTCACCGGTAGAATACAGGTCTAATTCAAAGCCCAACATCAGGAAACGGGAAGCAATCCAGTATGTTTGCTCCTCCACCCATATGAGAATGTGTCTGCATATCTTCATGCAAATATTCTGCGACAAAAAATGATAATAGTTTCCATAAGAGAAATGTTCCACTGAGAAGACGATAGATCAAGAAAGATCAGTATTCTCCACTTTGAAGAAATAGCACAAGGTGGAAACCACAGCAGCAAGAGCTGGTTTACGGGTCCTCAAGAGCCATATTTCATTTTAGAAAGCTATTATTACAAACCCTTGAATAGTATTCTGTAGTTGCAGAGGATATTCACCTCGTTACTTGAAGTGGCTGAGATATCTCCGCACTCTTTCCTAAAAGCCAGTTCCAGCTAAGGAGGAATCAAAGAAACAAATGCAGAATTCAGTTCACAGGAAGGCGATTAACAAAAGAAACAATATAGATGACTCAGCCGCATCAGCAGAAACAGAAGCCTATACTTTAACAAGTTTGACATTACTCAGAACCCTAGAAAATTTTATCGAAATCCAAACAGTAAAAGAGAATAATACAGATGACCCAGTTGCAGCAACAGAAACAGAAGCCACTACTTTAAACAAGTGTGGCAATAGTGCAATACTCAGCTTCCCAGTTTTACACATGCCTTGATAGAAACCAATGTTATGAACCTAAACAGGAGGGGTTTGCT
>JAJJBR010002287.1:0-24539 GCA_022817965.1 Solanum lycopersicoides
TATCATTGAAATATTCATTCATTCATATTATTACTTTATTAGAACACTTTTTGAATTTGATTGACATAGCAATATAAAATAATGCCAATTTCTGATATTTATAATAGTAAAATTATAAAATTCAAGAAATCTATTCCACAATTTCATGATAAATACCATTCATCTCACTCAACTTTTCAATACAACACACACACACAACAATGGGAAAATTCACTACCTTCTTCCTTCTTTTTGCCCTCTTTTTCTCCAACTTTATTGCTTCAAGCCTTGGAAAGAAGCAAAGTGAAGTTCTTGGAAAATATTACAAGGCCAAGCAGGATTCAGCTTTTGGCAACGATTACTATAAGGCGGCAGCTGTTGAAAATGTAGAATTGGACAAAGTTATTCTTCCACAGGAGGGATTAAAAGATAAAGATTGGATCAAGAAACTGCCTGGACAACCACCAGTAAAGTTCCAACAATATGGTGGCTATGTTACCGTCGATGGATCTGCTGGCCGTGCTTTATGTGGGGTCCATCCCCATGTACCAAACTTTGAATTGTTTTCTGCCAATTTCAAAGTTTGGCAGAGTTGGTAAAGAAAAAATTGTTTTTTTCTTCAATTTCAAAGTTTGGTAGAGTTGGTAAAGAAAAAATTGTTCTTTCTTTAATGTCAAAGTTTGGCAAGAGTTGGTAAGCTATGAAGAAGAAAAAATTGTTTTTTCTTCTGTAGCACATTTGGAGGGTAGTGTATTTGTTCTCTATAAAAGGAGGACAATTCTTCATTCTAAGTACACCAAAAGGAAATTACAAAGGAGAGAAAAGAAGAGTGAGGCATCACAGAGGAAAATAATCTGTGAGGAAAAATAGAGAGTGTGAGCGATATTATAGTGAGGTGGAAAAATCAAAAGAGGGTTATTTCTTTTGAGTGTGTAGTGATCTTTGGAGTTTTGCTCGGATCTACAAGTGTAAAATCCTTACTATAGTGATATTCGTTGCTCCTCTCGGGTCGTGGTTTTTCCCTTATTTAGGAGGGTTTCCACGTAAAATCTTGGTGTCATTATTTCTCTTTTATTCTCGTTGATTAACCGTATTGTTGTGTTCCGCATTTATTGCCTTTATTATCGCAAATATTATTTCTGTTACGGATTTATTCCCAACAATTGGTATCAGAGCACATGTTCTGCCCATTTACAGAAATATTTTTTGCAGCTTATTGTACTATACTCAGTAAAAAAAAAATGTCTGGAGTAAAGTACGAGGTAGAAAAATTCAACGGTGATAGCGGTTTTTCAATGTGGCAGAGAAGGATGAGAGACTTGCTCATCCAACATGGTTTGCACAAGGCACTAGGCGGCAAATCCAAAAAGCCCGAATCCATGAAACTTGAGGATTGGGAAGAAATGGATGAAAAGGCTGCCAGTGCAATCAGATTGCACTTAACAGATGATGTAGTTAATAACATCATCGATGAAGAGAGTGCATGTGGCATTTGGACAAAGTTAGAAAATCTATACATGTCCAAAACGCTGACAAATAAATTGTACCTAAAGAAGCAGTTATATGCGCTACATATGGGTGAAGGTACAAATTTTTGTCTCATTTAAATGTACTTAATGGACTAATCACGCAGCTAGCAAACCTCGGAGTAAAGATCGAGGATGAAGATAAAGCCATAGTGCTCCTAAACTCGTTGCCATCTTCCTACGATACTTTAGCAACAACCATTTTACATGGTAAGGACTCTATTGAGTTGAAGGATGTCACATCAGCCCTTTTGCTTAATGAAAAGATGAGAAAAAGGCCTGAAAATCACGGACAGGCTCTCATCACGGAAAGTAGAGGCAGAAGTTACCAAAGGAGCTCAAGTAACTATGGTAGATCCGGAGCTCGTGGAAAGTCCAAAGTCCGATCAAAATCGAAGGCCAGAAATTGCTACAATTGCGATCAACCAGGACACTTCAAAAGAGATTGTCCAAATCTAAAAAGGGGCAAAGGGGAAAGCAGCGGCCAGAAGAATGATGACAACACAGCTGCCATGGTGCAAAATAATGACAATGTTGTTCTCTTCATAAATGAGGAAGAAGAATGCATGCACTTGGCAGGTGTAGAGTCGGAATGGGTGGTCGACACAGCAGCATCTTACCATGCCACACCGGTAAGAGATCTTTTTTGCAGATATGTAGCTGGTGATTTTGGCAAGGTGAAAATGGGTAACACAAGTTACTCAAAGATTGCGGGGATCGGAGACATTTGCTTAAAAACAAATGTTGGATGCACATTAGTGTTGAAAGATGTGCGCCACGTACCTGATTTGCGGATGAACTTGATCTCGGGAGTTGCTTTGGACCGAGATGGATATGAGAACTACTTTGCAAATAAAAAATGGAGACTCACCAAAGGGGCATTGGTGATTGCAAAAGGAGTTGCTCGTGGCACGTTGTACAGGACAAATGCAGAAATATGCCAAGGGGAATTAAATGCGGCTCACGAAGAAAATTCTGCAGATTTATGGCATAAAAGAATGGGTCATATGAGCGAGAAAGGATTGCAAATTCTTTCCAAAAAATCACTCATCTCTATTGCCAAAGGTACAACGATAAAACCTTGTAACTACTGCTTATTTGGTAAACAACATAGAGTCTCATTTCAGACATCATCTGAAAGAAAGTCGAATATACTTGATTTGGTATATTCTGATGTTTGTGGTCCAATAGAGATAGAATCGATAGGAGGTAATAAATACTTTGTTACCTTTATTGATGATGCTTCTCGAAAATTGTGGGTTTATATCTTGAGAACCAAAGATCAGGTGTTTCAAGTATTTCAAAAATTTCATGCTCTGGTAGAAAGAGAGACAGGTCAGAAGCTAAAACGTCTCCGAACTGACAATGGAGGTGAGTACACTTCAAGAGAATTTGAAGAGTACTGTTCAAACCATGGAATCAGACATGAAAAGACAGTTCCTGGAACCCCACAACACAATGGTGTAGCTGAAAGAATGAATCGCACCATTGTTGAGAAGGTGAGAAGTATGCTCAGAATGGCTAAATTACCTAAGACATTCTGGGGTGAAGCAGTCCGGACAGCGTGTTATCTTATCAATCGTAGTCCATCAGTTCCGTTGGAGTTTAACATTCCGGAGAGAGTTTGGACCAACAAAGAGATGTCTTACTCGCACCTAAAGGTGTTCGGTTGCAAAGCTTTTGCACATGTACCGAAGGAGCAGAGAACCAAGCTAGATGATAAATCAGTTCCCTGCATATTCATCGGATATGGAGATGAAGAGTTCGGGTACAGACTATGGGATCTTGTAAAGAAGAAGGTCATCAGAAGCAGAGATGTAATCTTTCGAGAAAGTGAAGTTGGAACTGCTGATGATCTATCCGAGAAGGCCAAAGAATGGTATAGTCCCTAATCTTGTTACCATTCCCTCTTCTTCTAACCATCCCATAAGTGCAGAAAGTACGATTGATGAAGTTGCTGAGCATGAAGAGCAACCTGATGAGATTGTTGAGCAGGGGGAGCAACTCGGTGATAATACCGAGCAAATGGAGTACCCAGAAGAAGAAGAACAATCTCAACCTCTGAGGAGATCAGAAAGACAAAGGGTAGAATCAACCAAATACCCTTCCTCAGAGTATGTCCTCATCAATGATGAAGGTGAGCCAGAAAGTCTTAAGGAGGTGTTGTCTCATCCAGAAAAGAGCCAATGGATGAAAGCCATGCACGAAGAGATGGGATCTCTACAGAAAAATGGCACATACCAGCTAGTTGAACTTCCAAAAGGCAAAAGACCGCTTAAGTGCAAGTGGGTCTTTAAACTCAAGAAAGATGGAAATGGCAAGTTGGTCAGGTACAAAGCTCGATTGGTTGTAAAAGGCTTCGAACAAAAGAAAGGTATTGATTTTGATGAAATATTTTCACCTGTTGTCAAAATGACTTCTATTCGAACTATTTTGAGCATAGCAGCTAGTCTAGATCTTGAAGTGGAGCAATTGGACGTGAAAACTGCATTTCTTCACGGAGATTTGGAAGAAGAGATTTATATGGAGCAACCAGAGGGATTTGAAGTATCTGGAAAGAAACACATGGTGTGCAAATTGAATAAGAGTCTTTATGGGTTGAAACAGGCTCCAAGGCAATGGTACAAAAAGTTTGACTCTTTCATGAAAAGTCAAACGTACACAAAGACCTATTCTGATCCATGTGTATACTTCAAAAGATTTTCTGACAACAATTTTATTATTTTGTTGTTATATGTGGATGACATGTTAATTGTAGGACAAGACAAAGAGCTGATTGCAAAGTTGAAGAAAGATTTGTCCAAGTCATTTGACATGAAAGACTTGGGCCCAGCACAACAAATTCTAGGGATGAAGATTGTTCGAGAACGAACAAAAAGAAAGTTGTGGCTATCTCAAGAGAAGTACATTGAACGTGTACTAGAACGCTTTAACATGAAGAGTGCTAAACCTGTTAGCACGCCTCTTGCGAGTCATCTGAAGTTGAGCAAACAGATGTGTCCTACAACAAAAGAGGAGAAAGAGGGAATGGCTAAAGTTCCTTATTCTTCAGCAGTGGGGAGTTTGATGTATGCAATGGTGTGTACAAGACCTGATATTGCTCATGCAGTTGGTGTTGTTAGCAGATTCCTTGAAGATCCTGGAAAAGAACACTGGGAGGCAGTTAAGTGGATACTCAGGTACCTAAGAGGTACCACAAGAGACTGCTTGTGTTTTGAAGGATCTGATCCAATCTTGAAGGGCTATACTGATGCTGATATGGCAGGTGACCTCGATAATAGAAAATCTACTACTGGATATTTGTTTACATTTTCAGGGGGAGCTATATCATGGCAGTCAAAGTTGCAGAAGTATGTCGCACTCTCTACAACTGAGGCAGAATATATTGCAGCTACTGAAGCTGGCAAAGAGATGGTATGGCTGAAACGATTTCTTCAAGAACTTGGATTGCATCAGAAGGAGTATGTCGTCTATTGTGACAGTCAGAGTGCAATAGACTTGAGCAAGAACACCATGTATCATGCAAGAACGAAGCATATCGACGTGAGATATCACTGGATTCGTGAAAAGATAGAGGACGGATCTATGCAGGTCATGAAGATCCCTACTAGTGAAAACCCTTCAGATATGCTGACCAAGGCGGTATCAAGAGACAAGTTTGAGCTATGCAAAGAACTTGTCGGCATGCACTCAAGCTAGAAACCTAGAGCTACCTCCTTCAGGTGAATGGGTCTTGAGGGGGAGATTGTGGGGTCCATCCCCATGTACCAAACTTTGAATTGTTTTCTGCCAATTTCAAAGTTTGGCAGAGTTGGTAAAGAAAAAATTGTTTTTTTCTTCAATTTCAAAGTTTGATAGAGTTGGTAAAGAAAAAATTGTTCTTTCTTTAATGTCAAAGTTTGGCAAGAGTTGGTAAGCTATGAAGAAGAAAAAATTGTTTTTTCTTCTGTAGCACATTTGGAGGGTAGTGTATTTGTTCTCTATAAAAGAGAGGACAATTCTTCATTCTAAGTACACCAAAAAGGAAATTACAAAGGAGAGAAAAGAAGAGTGAGGCATCACAGAGGAAAATAATCTGTGAGGAAAAATAGAGAGTGTGAGCGATATTATAGTGAGGTGGAAAAATCAAAAGAGGGTTATTTCTTTTGAGTGTGTAGTGATCTTTGGAGTTTTGCTCGGATCTACAAGTGTAAAATCCTTACTATAGTGATATTCGTTGCTCCTCTCGGGTCGTGGTTTTTCCCCTTATTTAGGAGGGTTTCCACGTAAAATCTTGGTGTCATTATTTCTCTTTTATTCTCGTTGATTAACCGTATTGTTGTGTTCCGCATTTATTGCCTTTATTATCGCAAATATTATTTCTGTTACGGATTTATTCCCAACACTTTATACTATTACTTCACTGAAGCTGAAAATTCCAAGTCATTGCCTTTGCTTCTCTGGCTTAATGGAGGTATATACTAGCAATTGTGATATCTTTTTAGCATCCTGTTTGAAAAGGGTGGGGGGGTGGGGGTGGGGGGAGGGGAGGACTCTACATTACTCCACCTGAATATTTCTAAAAGTTTTATGGTTTTTACATCTTCATTTTAATACATAAAGATCAGAAAAAAAGATTTCCTTCTAGATCTATATAGTTATGATATAAACCTTTTGTTATTTTCTTGTGTGATCAAACATGGGAAAAGGAATACTACAATTAGGCCACTTTAATCTTTCTAAAGTTTTATGAGTTTTTTTTATGACCGATCTTCATTTTAACACATAAGAGATCTGAAAAACACTTCGAAAATTGGTTCTGATTATGAAACCATACTTAAAATGCTGTGTATCAGGTCCTGGATGTTCATCTATTGCATATGGTGCCATGGAGGAGCTTGGGCCATTCAGAGTTAATAGTGATGGAAAAACATTACATCGGAATCATTATGCCTGGAATCTTGGTAAAAAGAAAGTTCTCTTTTTTGTGTAACATAATTTCCTATTAATGTTTGAATGAAACAATTCTCAACTCGGAATACTAATTTTCTCCTGTTGAATTATAGTTGCCAATGTGTTGTTTTTGGAGTCACCTGCTGGAGTAGGATTTTCATATCCAAATACAAGCAGTGACTTCAATACAACTGGAGATAGTAGAACTGCTAATGATAATGTTGTGTTTTTACTCAATTGGCTCGAGAGATTTCCCGAGTATAAGAACAGAGATTTTTACATTTCTGGTGAGAGCTATGCTGGGCACTATGTACCTCAATTGGCACATGCAATTCTTCAGCATAACAAGCTAGAAAACAAGACTCTTATTAATCTCAAAGGAATAATTGTAAGTAATCTCTAATTTAATCGGTATGTTATTACATGTTAAATTACACTAACAACGTTAAATTGTTGTAACTACAAATTTCAGATTGGGAATGCAGTGATTAATGATGACACAGACATCATAGGAACGTACGAATACTATGCATCTCATGCGCTGATTTCAGATGAAACGTTCCTCAACATCAAGAAATATTGTTTTGACAATCACTACAATAAGAGCAACTGCAATGAGGCAGTTGCAGTTTCAAACAATAATTTGTATCATATCGATATTTACAACATTTATTTCCCCCTCTGCAAGGATGGAAATCTTACGAAATACCCAAAAGTACCATCAGTAAGTGGGAAAACTCTGCATTTGCCCTTATTATTACCAATATCCACATTCTATATCCCGTATAAAAGAAAACATAGATTTGAGATAATGAGCTATTTTGATGCAGGCATTAGTGTTTGAGCCCTGCTCGGACCAGTACGTATATGCTTATCTGAACAGGCGGGATGTTCAAGATGCACTTCATGCCAATGTTACGAACATCAAATATGATTGGGAATCTTGCAGGTTACCTTAATCCCATCAGCCAATACAAACAGTTAAACTCATACAAATCCTTAACATTTTTATTTAATGCTCATAATTCTTTTTCAATTTCAGCGATCCACTCTTTTACAACTGGAAAGACAGTCCAGCAACTATAATTCCTCTCCTCACAGAGTCTCTGGAAAACGGTGTTCGAGTTTGGATTTTCAGGTAATTTTATTCCTTTTTTTTTCATTTTGATCATATTATAGGTCTTGACCACAAAATATTTGTACTTGGGAAATTATGTACAGTGGTGATACAGATGGATCAGTTCCTGTAACATCTACGAAGAAATCCATAAAAGCAATGAACCTTATAGTTGATCAACCATGGCGCTCTTGGTTATCTGGAGGAGAGGTAAAATCGTAAAAATACAAACATTGCTCATCAAACAAAACTATTACTTCTCACCATAAAACTTGATTCTATATTTCATTGAAATGAATTATGTTGCAGATTGGAGGATATGTTGAGACATATAAAGGAGGTCTAACATTTGCAACAGTAAGAGGCGCGGGACATGAAGTTCCAAGTCACCAACCTGCTAGAGCCCTTTCCCTTATTTCTCACTTCCTTTCGGGCACACTACTCCCTGGAAATCGTTAATCTAGCACATCCTTTATATATATGTAATGAAGAATCATGGACATCATTAATCTAGCACATCCTTTATACATGTATTGAAGAATCATTTTATGAGAGCTTTCTTGTGCTCCTCTCTTCTCCTCCTCCTTCCATGTTTCCCTAGAAATTGTGAAAAAATTGTTCCATGATTTATAGTAAAAATACGACAACACTCGTAGCAAGTTTATCCATCATCAAGGTGATTGGCCAGAATTTGTTCCAAATTTATGATTCAATTTGTTCTAAACTCCTAGCCATGGCTAGCCCATCCATCATAAACTCGTGATGATCTATTGCAATACGTCTGTAACAAACCCAATAACTAAACCAACACACTTCAAACTCAAAATAACCTATACGTACATTTCATTAATTCGTAATTGAAATTACAAAGGAATTAAGAACTAAAAGGGAAATCGAAGAACACAAATGGAGAAAAGGATGAGAAGCAGAACTCGGAAAAAGGGGATAGTAGATATTTTTCACAACAATTTGCATCCTCCCTAAATCACATATCACTATCCTTTTTTATGGAATCGTTTCATGCCCACTACTCAATACGGATCCCAATATTCTCCCTTGTCTCGAATTAATGGTAAAATAAAATGTTCAATGTTCAATCGCGAATGATTTAGGGAATTAATGATAAAATAAAATGTTTAATATTATATTTCTAGCGAGTTTGATTAAATGGGCGGGTCATTAAATGGTTTTAATTGATATATATATTTGATTCTTAAAATTTTGGTTAATAATTAAAATTTCATGTCACTAAATTTTAATGAAAAAATAATTAAATAGGTTGAGTGACTTTCTGTGCAAAGAAATCATAGTTGAGTGACTTTTGAGTTGAAAATGAAAGTTGAGTGACTTTCTATGCAAAGAAATCATAGTTGAGTGACTTTTGAGTTGAAAATGAAAGTTAAATTCTGTGAAAACAATTGATAGTTAAGTGACCATCAAAGTTATTAACTCATATCTATTGGGGGTTTGATTTTTCATTTGCAGAAATAAAAGATAAAATGTGTTAAGTCCCCATTCGATCGCTTGCATTATCGAAAGCTTCTCAAAAAATGTTAGCCGTGAAAGCACCAAACTGATCGGAATCTGCTCAAAGCTTTCTGAAACAATGTGTCGACCCGGAAATGTTGAAGCTTGTTACACCCTTACATGGTGAGTATTCTACTGTTAACAAGATCGAGGACCCGTTCGCGTCCTTAATGGTGAAAGCGGCTATTAGCTCTCACGCATTGTTGCTCTACTCTCTTGTTGTTATCCAGTTCAACCGCGACTGAAACTGCTGTCAGCGAGCGAGAGAAAACCGGCGAGTGTCACCACAAAACTATGTGATATGTCTTATGTCGGTGGCAATGAAAACAACGGAATGGGGCAGATGGAGAAGCTTGTTTGGATTTATGGATTTAGAAATGGGTTTTGAGTTAAGTATAATTCTAAATTAATTTGGATATAGTTAGATGTGGACTACTAAAAATAATATTATATATTTAATTTTACGAAATTATTTATGCCTCACTTAAGTTTATCCTTGAGAATATTTTTGATCCAAATAGATGAATGAAGGGGCATTTTTAGTCCAATAATTGGATGAAGGACATTTTGAATATTTTTCAATAGGTTAACGGCAATTTTGGCCCTTTTTCCTTTTTAATATAGTATTGATTATTTATAATAAGAAGAATTATTTCAAAGTTATAAAACATTAGTTTATGTGTTTTCAATACATTGTCCCGGATTTTAATGTAAAAACTATATTTATTAATTTGATGATTTGAGTAGTTTCAATTAAAGTTCTAAAATATTTTTATTAAAAAAATAAGTAAATTTATATTTCTTTCTTTTTTTTAGTTAAATTTTATATTTCTTAATAATGTCAAAAAGAAATTCATCATTACAATTTTTTGGGACTCTATGAAAATCTAAATCATATATAACTATACCATTAACGGAAGCTCCATTCACAATAAACCCTTGAAATGTAGAATTTTGGAATATAAAATAATATTTGATAGGGTAGTATACTATGATATTTTAAAACTTAAAATAGTTAATTATTATAAAATATTTTTGACTATCAAGTGAATGTTAAAAAATTAATATTAAAAGTTTTATTCCTATTTTTATAGTTCATATCGAATAGATTTTCTCTCAATTGTCAATGGAGATAGGACTTAAAAGAATTCAATTATTTCAAACTATTAAAAAAGTTTTAACATAATTACTTAATATGTTATCACTAAAAAGAGTATAATAATCATCTGATAAATTAACAAGAAATTGTTAAACCACTTGTACTTCCTATAGTTATAAGGAGTACTAGTTAGCAAATACACATATTATCATTGAGATATTCATTTTTATTACTAATTTATTAGAACTAATTTTGAACTATAATTACCATTTATTTGATTGACATACTATAATTAAATTATTGAATCGGGAAAAAGGATCCCCTCTAATATATTTTTCTCAATTTTCCTACTATAGTTGTTTAAAATGGTACCACCTCAGTAGGAAAAAAAATTGTTAATTCATTTCATTTATATTGAAAAATGTAAAGGCTAAACACATAATGGGTTGTGTAAATTAGTCATAATTTTTTTTTTAATTTGATACATTAACTAAGATATTAGAAAACAAAGAGTCATGGACTAAAGACATAAATTTAGAGGTTTTTGTAATAAAATAGTCATAAGTAGCAAATCTTTATTTATAAAAGAAACATAATAATATTTGATTCATTGATATCTTTGATATAATTATAAGAATCCAGAAAGTTCGACTAATCTTTTCGCAAATTGAGAAGATTTCATAATTATGAAGAGAAAAAAATACAACTCAACTCATGTTGAGACTAAAGTTGAATGGCTAAACTCCAATCAAAATATACTGATTGTCATACGTTTGTGAGTGCTGATGCTCCATCATGTTACATTAAAATTAGGGGCGAAACAAAAATCACATACTTTTAAGTTAACATTATCATTTGTTCTTTATAAGTTTATAGTTACAGAAATCTCTCAAATTAATATAATAACATAAACGTTGATATATCAATCTGATGCGTGAGATACATTAATCGTTAAGTAAGATACATTACATTTTATACATGATACACTAATCTAATGTACATTTTATACATGATATACTAATATGCTGCGCGAGATACATTAATCTGATGCGCAAAATTGAGAAATTTTAGGAATTTGTAAAACTAATAGGGGATAATGTAATAATAAAACTTAAATGTGAGCATATTAGACTATTCCTTAATTTCATACAAGTACTTATAAATCTTTTTATATTTAAAATAATAAAAATTATTAAGTAGAAGAAATCATCAACTATATTTGGCATGATGCATAATTAAAGTAAGTTATATCATAATATCACGCTCCAATTCGATTTCTCTCCCAAAATGGTATGAGAATCAAATCTTGATCCTAATGACACAAACATAAATACTACCATTTTCTAACTCTGTTTTTCAATATTAACAATATAGAACCATGGGAAAATTTACTTTCTTCTTCCTTCTTTTTACCCTGTTTTTGTCCAATTTTGTTGCTTCAAGCCTTGGAAAGAAGCAAGGTGATGTTCTTAGCAAATTTTACAAGGCCAAGCAAAAGAATTCACCCTTTCGCAAGAGTTATTTTAACGATAAAAATGTAGAATTAGACAAAGTTATTCTTCCACAAGAGGGATTAAAAGCAAAAGATTGGATCAATAAATTGCCTGGACAACCACCAGTAAAGTTTCAACAATATGGTGGTTATGTTACTGTCAATCAATCTGCTGGCCGTGCTCTGTATTATTACTTCACAGAAGCTGAGAATTCCGAGGCATTGCCGTTGCTTCTTTGGCTTAATGGAGGTATATATATACATACAATATTTATCTATATTCAATTCTTGTCATACTATATAGTTTTGATATGACATATTTTTCATTCTACAGGTCCTGGTTGTTCTTCTATGGCATATGGGGCAATGGAGGAACTTGGACCATTTAGAGTTAACAGTGATGGAAAAACATTACACAGGAATAGTTATGCGTGGAACCGGGGTAATTAAACAAAATAATTCCATTTTATATGAAATTTCAGTTAATATTTGGTAATTATTATTCTCAAACTGTGAGTAATAATTAGTTCTCCTATTGAATTAGCTGCCAATGTGTTGTTCTTGGAGTCACCTGCTGGAGTAGGATTTTCATATACAAATACAAGCAGTGATTTCAATACAACTGGAGATAGTAGAACTGCTAATGATAATGTTGTGTTTTTACTCAATTGGCTCGAGAGATTTCCCGAGTATAAGAACAGAGATTTTTACATTTCTGGTGAGAGTTACGCGGGGCATTATGTACCTCAGTTGGCTCATGAAATTCTTAAGCATAACAAGCAAGCGAACAAGACTCTTATCAATCTTAAAGGAATAATTGTAAGTGATATCTCTAATTTAACCCGTCTGTTACAACTTGTTAACTTACACTGACAAAATTAACTATAAATTGCAGATTGGGAATGCAGTGATCAATGATGATACAGACATTATAGGAATGTATGAGTACTTTACATCTCATGCACTGATTTCAGATGAAACTTATCATGACATCCAGAATAGTTGTTTCGTTGAAAACTACAACGAGAGCAAGTGCAATAGTGCTATTGCAATTTCAGACAACAATATCAACCATCTTGACATCTACAACATTTATTTTCCTCTTTGTAAGAATGGAAATCTTACGAAATACCCAAAAATACCGCCAGTAAGTGTGAAAAATATGCACATTCTATCATGTACAGTAAAAAGCAATGCACTGACATTGACATTGATATATGGTTTATTTTTTATGCAGCCATTGCAGATTGACCCCTGCTCGGCCGATTACATTTATGCTTACCTGAACAGGCGGGATGTTCAAGATGCACTTCATGCCAATGTTACCAACATCAAATATGCGTGGGAATCTTGCAGGTTATTAGCACTCCAACACAAAAATACAAACATGTTCAATTTCTGAATGCTCATAATTCTTTTCTATTTCAGCAATTCACTCTTTTACAATTGGAAAGACAGCCCGGTCACTATCGTTCCTCTCCTCAGAGAGTCTTTGGCAAATGGTGTTCGTGTGTGGATTTTTAGGTAATTTTGTTCCTTATTACAGTAGTACCTTTTTCACATTCTGATCATCTTATCACAAAATGTGTTTAATTTGTACTTGCAGTGGTGATACAGATGGAAGGGTGCCTGTAACTTCTTCAAAGAGATCTATACAAGCAATGAACCTTACAGTTGATCAACCTTGGCGCTCTTGGTTAAATGGAGGAGAGGTAAAATTGCTCGTCAAACAACTATCTATTGCTCACCATAAAACTTGATTCAATGTTTTAACTTGATGAAATTAATAACTATATGTTGCAGGTTGGAGGATACGTTGAGACATATAAAGGAGGTCTAACATTTGCAACAGTAAGAGGCGCGGGACATGAAGTTCCAAGTTACCAACCTGCTAGAGCCCTTTCCCTCATTTCTCATTTCCTGTCTGGCACATTACCCCTGGAGATCATTAATCTAGCACATCCTTTGTTTGTGTAATTAAGAATCATTTTTACGAACTTTCTTAGACAAATTAAAGCTTAATACAACATAATGTGATCAATTGATCTATCTTTTGAATTATCGAAGTTCTGAATATTGTCACGCTTAATATATCGAAGACGATATCAAATGTTTAGCAATATCAGGGCAAATGTCATAGTCAGTATTGAACTATAAACTGAAAAATGAACTACAAATGATACACTCTACTAATATAATGAGAAGATGGAATAATAAATTGAGTCTAATCAACACTTTTTGAAGGTTGGAGGAAAATCTCAATGGTTAGGATTCAAATTAGAATGTTTGAATATCAAACTTGGACTTCATTTCAATCAATTTTGAGGCAAAAACATGTTGGTAGAACTTTTTAGAAGTTTGAATTGTGAACAATTTGTTCCTAAGTGACGACACAATAAGGTCCTTAAAATCCGACAAATCTCGTGGAGAAAAGCTCACCAACTCAAGTCTAACAGTCATGAAGCCACAAGGCAAGCCTTTTGGCGATCGACGGGAATTCAACTCTAACTTTTGATCTAGAAGTTAATTTTGTTCAACTTATTTACATGAGATTAAAATTATTTTTATTTTCTTGGTAAAATGAGATCAAAAAGTTCAAATAGCAACTTGAAATAATCTTATACATAATTGCGATGTTAAAAAATATATGAGTTTAATCACTCCGAAATCAATTTTATGCTTATGCAATTCAAGTTGTAAAAATTTGTGTAAAAATTTAATATTTTTAAAAGATAAATTAATTTTGACTTATCAAATCAAACTTTCAATTCTTAAAATTTGATGTGTATTACATAAAGCTACAAATATATATGTTCAGAACTAAAAATAACATTTCTTAAAATTTAAACTACGAATTTTCATTTTTAGTAATATTTTTAATCAGTCGATTTAAAATTTATGAGATTTCGAATACTAAAGTTGTAAAGCGTGGCTACATCTTAAATAGTAATGTGAAAATTGGCTAGGGAATGAAATTACTTGTAAAATAAATGAAAATACAAAAGCTCCGTCTCTGCCCACACAACCGGATATAACGAAAATGGACCCCAGGGCAGCGGCGCCAAAACTCCGGCAGCCATCCACGGCGGGCACGGCAACCGTGAAGAACAAAAAGAAGAAGACAACAGCAGAAGCCCTCAGCCATGATGTTCTCTGCATCATCTTCTCCTTTCTCGACTTAGTCCAGCTCATTCGCTGCTCCGCCGTTTCTACTTCTTGGTACGACGTCAAATTTTGTTATCTGATGTCTTTCTTAAGCCAATTACTGACTGACTTGCTTATTTTGCCCTTGCTTTGTCCTCTGAAGGAGTAAAGCTGTCAACAAATTG
Organism: Solanum lycopersicoides; assembly: GCA_022817965.1. NCBI lineage: Eukaryota > Viridiplantae > Streptophyta > Magnoliopsida > Solanales > Solanaceae > Solanum > Solanum lycopersicoides. Next base: position 15,002 of record JAJJBR010002287.1, read on the forward strand.
AAGTTACATCAAACAGAATACTTCAAGCAGCAGCATAGTGGTCCTAATGGCCTCATTGACGCATCTTTTTCTCAGAGATCATTGAGTGAACAAGCGGAGCAGCTGGCTATGGAACAACACAGATTGGCATTACAAAGGGGCCCTGCTAATGTTATTCAGTGGAAAGGTCATTCAGTAGGGTAAGCATTAAGATACCATTTCGATTAGTTTTTCTTCTTTTCCACTGCAAACTTAAATTATGCTGATTCGTGATTTATACTATGATCAACTATTTGGATATCTCATGGATTTATTGCTTATTAGGGATATTTTGGAGTTACATATCAGACTGGAACAGTTACCCACCTTAATAAAAAAAAATTACTCAAACTATCATGTACCTTTTTAAAAAGAAATTTTCAGACTGCAATGATCCTCACTTGGTACAAAGACATAGCTAGAAGTTTTGACCTGTAAGCTTTAGGTTGAGAGCTAAAATGAAGAACATCTAACCTTCGGGGTGGCCCAGTGGTTTGAGCTTGGGACTTCCATGTTGGAGGTCTCAAGTTCGAAACCCCTTGCCAGCGAAAGCAAGGGGTTTGTCTTCTGGGTCGAGCTCGTCGCACCAGGCTTGCCTAGTGTGGGTTACCTCTCCTATGTGGTTTGCAAACTATTGCATAGGAGCGGGGGTATGCACACCCAAAGGGTAACGGGTGCGGGTTTCCGTTGTCATAAAAAAAAATTAAAATGAAGAACATCTTAGGAAACTTCAGCTTGAGGATAATGTGTTTCTCTTCCCCTAGTCTTTATAAGCAGCTTCTTTAGCTTTACTTATAAATCATAAAGATTCTTTAACGTGAAAATCTTGCACTAAAAATCTACCTCCGTAGCTTTGCTTTTGTTATCATGGAATCAATCAGTTTATCATTCTTTAGATTCAGTATCATATGACATAGCATTTGGCTTCTAATATTTGTTAGTGACTTAAAAGTCGATCTCAGTCACTGTAAATTTCATCACATACATTATATCCTCTCCGTTTTGGCTGAGTCCACTGTCCTAACTCCCATTGCCATATTAGGTTGACTTCCTAGATATAAGCCGAATCTTCAAATAGAAGAAGATGTTTCCTTCTAATCACCCTAATAGAGATTTTTTAATATAAGCAGTTCAACCCTTCTAGTGCACTAACCTATTTTCTTCCAATATTAAAGTGATATTCGTATCTCAAATATATGGGATGAACTTGCCCCTAAGATACAAGATAAAATTATTGAAGGATATGGAAAGATGAGGGAAAACTCATAAGAGTCTGCAGCTAGTTCCTTTTCTCTCTCTTTTTTTTCTCTTGGGGTCTAATCATTCTCCATCACACTTCCCAGAAATACCAAATGAACTTCAATTTCCTTCTGATCAACATAAGGTTCACAAAGATTTTGAAAATTCCACCATAATAATAACTGTTTCTAACTTGGCTTTAAACCTACATATTGTGCATTTTATATGGTTTTTTCTCTAACTTCAATTTCTACTAGGGTAAATCAGTGCAGAATGAAGATGGGAAAAGTCCTTACCGGTGTGGGTGACAAGGTAGGGTCGCTTTTTACTATTAAGAATTACAAGAGTTAAAATTTCTTACTGGTTTCTTTCCTTTAGCTGGAAAGTGCAAAATCTTATTATATTACCTACTAGGAAAATCATGTATGTTATCCACAGTAAGTTCTATGAGATAAATTTTGAACCTTTCTCAATGATTAGAACTTGTTGACGTGGGAAGCATAATGATGATACCATGCTTCTGGTTGGATTAACCCAAATGCTTAATTATGATAAGTTCTGCACTCATAGTTTATACATGAGATTTACTGTAATAATACATGTGAAAGTATGATTTCATTAGACCGCCTCTCTTCATTTCATCAAATCCTCATCCTAATATGCCCTCCATGATTTCTCCTTTTCCAAGATACTTAAATTCTGCAGTTGAAATTAATTTGAATTTCTGACAAAAGAAACCTGTATCATGCATAATGCTTGTTTCATCAGCATTTCTTAGATTCCCCATATTTGTTATGTTTGGTTGACAGAGTCCCATAGATTTTCTTTGGGCTTTTGTTGTCTATCAATCATCATGGCAAAGAAGGCTTTATGATAAAGCCAGTGCACAATGTGTGGGCTGAGCAGCCTGGGAGCGCCGCTGGTGCTAGGTGGAAAGACATTCTTGTGCCTAATAAGTGAAGAAGGTTGTTGTCTGTTGGTTTTGTAGAATAATACAGTTATACATCCTTGATCATCTTTCCTTTTTAATTTCTCTGAAATATGGTGTAGGTATTTCTCTTTCTCGAGTTTATTATGAATTTGCTATCTTTGACAAGTGTCATAGTTTCTCTGAAGTACTACCACATCAGTTGCTATTGTGTATCATGTTATTCATTACTTGTATATTTTCCCCCGGATAATATTGCTATTCATGAATCATGACTCTTCTGCTATTGGCCACATGTCTCTGCATGCCTTGTTTACAGAAAAAAGGACACATTTTTTAAGTTACATTTTACACTCCTTATGATCCAGGTCATGCGTCTCTGGTCGGCAGAAAACTGCAAATGTTTGGATGAATATTTCCTTGTCGATAAAGCCCCTTTAATTGATTTTGATTTTGACGAGGGCAAGGTGAGTTCAATACTTTACATTTTATTGTATCTTGTATGGTAAGATTAGTTATATTAATAACACTTTGATCATGTATTACTAATTTTATATTCCTTATTTAATTTATTGTAAGTTGTGCACTTCTTCACTTCAAACTTCAAAGAACTGTTTGCATCACTACATGCTTTTCATTTCAAACCCTATGGATCTCGTCACTTTTTCCCCTAAGCTTTAAGTTTTTAAAAGTACTCACAATAAGAGGATGAGGAGTGAAGGAGTAGAACAGGATGTCCTCATTAGACAGCAACATGAGATGTAAGACTAAGAAGTATGAGCTAATCCTGTGAGGTCAATTAACACTATCACTGAAAACAATCATTTTACCACTGCAATGCCGAGAAAAGGAGGAACTATTATTTTCAATCTAAAAAATTGTATGCATTTGGTTTGGTATTCTCTAGCAGTTTTTCAAACTAAAATTGTATGCAGAGGATGAAGACTGTCTTCCTCTATAAGTTGTAACACTTTTGAAGGGGAGCTACACTTTTGTTGTAGTATACATGTGGATGTATAAACTAAAATTACCAGTTTCAAACAAAAAAAACTCATTGCTACATTTGCTCATTTTACAACAATGACAGGATGAAGTTATTTTTTTGGCCTCATTAAACAGGTCTAACATACACTTTGTGAATGATATTGGAAATGTTATTGTACAGGTTGTTGGTTTGGTTGGCACCCGTATATGCATCTGGAATCGTACAGAGGCAAGAAACGTATTTTCCTCACGAGAGAACTTATTTACTAAGGCCCTCTGTATGCGGTGTGTGACCTCTTTGTTGTTCATCTTTTTTTCGAAATTTCCATCAGTAATGTGGGAAGAAGCAATTTCAATGTCGTAGTCATGTTCTTTAATCATTGACTTACAGTATCTGACTGTTCTAGTTTTGGTTAAGATCTCTGTGTCGTCCATATAAAGAAGTATCAAAACTATCTTAAATGAAGAAAGTAGTTTTAACTTTTTTTGGGACTTCATGCGATTAATGGTGCTAAAGGGACACCCTCTCGGACGCCCTTGATATTGAGATAAAGCTTGTGAGAAGATAAGTATGCATGTGTAAAGTTTTGAATTACTTGATGGTCTCTGTTCTGTTAACTGTCATAGCTCCATATTTGAAAATCTGTGCTGCTTATGTGGTCTATCTTAGAGCTTATGATGCTTCTTTTGTAGTTTGCTGATAGTAATTTCGTTGCTTCTTTCCAGTTATGTAGACCCTGAAGCTGTGATTGGATGTGAGGATGGGAAGGTTCGTGTATTTGACCTATACAGCAGAAAGTGTACCCAAATAATAAAGTATGATTCGGTTTCACTACTTACTTTGCATGCTTTGTGCATTAGTTGAGAAAGAGGTTGAAATGATTTTCTCCTGGATCATTACCTATCTTGCACAATCATGCACATAGACGATAAGCTGTTTTTAATCATTGCGTCTTTTGCTCACGTGCACATAGACAATAAGCTGTTTTGTGACGATAATCTAAATCATAATCGCTTTAATAGCTAATACGGAATTAATGCTTCTCTCTGGTAATCCCTCAGCCAGCACACACAACCCCCCACCCCCACCCCCACCCACCCCACACACACACCACAAACCTCTTTTTCCGCTCTAAGGCTATTAATGGCAAGTGCCAACAAATTGTGATTTCTTCCTCTCTCCCTAACAGAGATGCAGAATTGGTGCCTTCTCGTCCCTCCTGTGCAACCATATATTTTGCAGTGTTTTGATCTTTCTTCACCCTTCTTTTGATCCTAAAATAATATTCAAGACTAATATGTAACTAACTTGTTTAGCTCTATTTCTTGCAGGATGCATCAGGGGCCTGTTTCTTGCTTAGCTTTTACTGATGACCAATTGCTTGTTAGTGGTTCTTCCCTCGGCACCCTTTCACTCTCAGATCTTTCTTCTGATCAGCGAGTTGTTCAGCTGGGATCAACCTACTCTGCAGGTTTGTTAAATATATTTTGTCAGATCCACAATACACTCATAACTTATAGAACAATGCCTCTACATCCCTTGTCATTGATTTCTCTTTCCTGAATACCCATGAACGCATAATTGGCTTCCTCAAATCATCTTTTCTTGGACAGATCCCCATAATTTGAATAACAAGCTTCTGCACCCAAGGTTGTGGCCTAGTGGTCAATGAACTGGGTTAAGAACCATGTGGTCACAGGTCACATCCCAGCAAAGACAAAATCATTTGGTAATTTTTTTCCATTTGTCTAAGCCTTAGTGTATAGTACCTGTGCTGGTGAGTGGTGAGACATAATAGGTACCCGTGAAATTAGTCGAGGTGCACGCAAGCTAGCCCATACACCATGGATAATAATAATAATAACAACAAGAACAAGCTATGCCATTTTACCCTGGACAGATCCCCATATTAAATAACACCAAAGGGTATGGCCTCAGAGGCGAACCCAGGATTTGAAGACAACGGGTGCACCACCAACAATAATGCGCTTAGCTAAAGTATGTACCCAATATTGATTTATATGAAAAAGAAAACTACGATATTCATCTATAAATAAATTAGATGATACTAATAGATATAGTGTCGTAGGTGAATCGGTGGTTTTAAGTTTCACTTTGCACCGTGAGGTCGCAAGTTCGAAACTACCCATCCTCCTATTTTATTTGATTTTTTTAAAACCTCATAGCCAAAAACGGAAAAGAAAAACAAAATATGAGCAGATGGGGATTCAAACCCATTTGCTCCTCAAAGAAGTTCAGCATCTAAACCAGCTACCCAACTGACTTTTGTATCTTTGGGTGCCTAATAAAATATATATCTATCTCAAGGTGTATATATATGTATATATACATAATTTTCCGAAGTTAACGGGTGCACGTGCACCCGTAGTGATGACTGTGGATCCGCCGCTGTATGGCCTAGTGGTCCATGAGGTGGGTTGAGAACCATGATGTTTAACAGAGTCAAAAACACTAGGTGATTTCTTCTCATTTGTCCTAACTTTTGTGAATAGAGTTGCATGGTATTTGTTGTTTGAAGGAGGTGGCAGATATGCCGTATAATTAGTTGAGATGTGTAGCCGTAGATTTTCATGCTGAGCCTGCTATACAGATTTCTTTCCCTAAGAAGTGTTGTCCTAACGTCTAGTTCAAAGGGTACCCTTTGCATTCATCTAGTGTCCTTTTTAGCTTTGCTGGAAGAGAGAAGAGAAATGCAACATAAACTAGGAGGCTGTCTAGGAAACATATGGTTACTTTATGCTGCATTTGGCACTTATAGTTTTTTATAAATGTTTTGTTTTGGGGGAAAAATCTGACAAGTATTATGTTTATGACACAGCATGAGAACCATAGAATCTATAGTTTATACTTTTGTAGAAAGTCTGTTTTTAGTTGTAGAAAGTATTTTCTGGTTTATGTTATTCAAACTGATGTCTAACTAGTAATTAGTGAGGGCTTCCCTAATGTCAATCTGTGCTAGGAAGTGCACAAATGCTTTACACAGTGTACTGAGTAGATTATCTTGGATGTATTTCTTTTAGAATCTTGATTCTCTTTGTAATAGGAATTCTGATTTATTGTTCTTTCTATGCTTCTCAAATCTCCTGCCACAGGGATCAAGACTTTAAGCTCCACCTCTAGCTCAATTAAATTATTTTTCATCTTTCTATTAGAATGTTGATTTTCTCTTTGTTATCTGATTTCTTGTTTGTTTTCTTTATCTGTTTTTGAATCTCTTCTGACAGGGGTCAAGACTTTGTGTTTCAACCCTAACTCCTATATGGTATTTGCTGGATCAACTGCTGGAAATGTGTCTTGTTGGGACCTCAGGTTTGCAGAACTAACTAAAACGTGAACCGACATTCTTACATGTGTTTTTCTACGGAACCCGGCCTTTCTGATCTTGTTCCATGCTTCTGTGCAATAACTGGTATATTTAATCCTTAGACAGTAGCTTTATCAATCCCTTTATATGTTGTTGCAGTTAATTGTAAATTAGGGATGTCTCATATTCGTAAATCTTTCTAGTCTGCTTATGAGTATGACAAGTCTCTATCATCTTTTTATGACTGGTGTCCGGGTCAGCTTTCCCGCACCTCGACTAATTTCACATCCCACCAGCAAAAAGTTGCTCAATCTCTTCGTATAAGATTCCCCCAGAGTTCATCCTCACTATTTAAAATTTTATATGTAGTTTCTATGAGATTTGACTTATTGTAAATGCCACTTTAGCAACAAGTACAAGAACTTCAGAGATTGCAAATATAGGATATTGGGGCAGTTGCTAATTAGTTAAAGAAGCAAAGGGGAAAGAAAGAAAAAAGGGAAAGAAGAAAAAAGGAGCTTTACTATTTCTCTCTGGCTGATTGTGGTCTAAAAATGGAATGGAATAAAATGAATACTGGACGTGGATTTACATGTGGTTCTTGAGATCAAGTTTAAAGTTGATAATGATCTCTTGAAATATTACTATTGATAATGGAGGGCTAAGTTGTTGAAACTTGAAAGGTTCCATCAATCATAAATTCATAATGTTAGCATTCCAAAAGACTGCAGTGAACTCGAGCAATCAGCATAGTGAAAGATAAAACAAATTGGCTTGAAGCCAAGGTTGCATGCTGCTTTGATTTTTTGTTCTGAAGTATGTAGGGTAAGGAGGGCCTAGTATATGTTTCTTTGAAATATAAAGTACTTTTAGGAATGGAAGGACGACTGGGATACAGAATTGTTTCAAGGGTATCGATATTGACTAAAATATTGCCTCCCCTGAAAATATAGAGGGGAAATTTTAATTAGTCTCTAACGTCAAGGCTGAAGGAGAGATAATTTTGGACCTTGTGAAGGTGACTAAAAAATGTGAACGGTGTCAAATAATCTGATATTGCAGCGATGAACCAAAAATCCTTCATTCTGATGGCTGTTTCTTAGGTGAAGAATTTAGATGCATAAACTTCAAAAAGAAAAGCCTGTGAGGGATTAATGTGAGATTTCTTTCGTCTTTCTCATCTCCAAATGTGAATGTGGACTCTTTTCATCATACGTTTAGATGATATATAGGATTTGCTTAGCTACAGCTTGCTGCTATTTGCTCTGAGTCGTGAAATTGTTTTCCTATGTAGTTAAATATTTTTCTAGTTTCTGATTATTTCAATCCTGAAAATGCACAGGAATACGACGAGAACTCTATGGGAAACAAGAGTTTCTCCAAATGTTATTTATTCTATGCATCACCTTATGAACGACACTTCAACATTGGTAGTTGGTGGAATCGACGGTGTGTTAAGAACTGTGGACCAGGTAACTGGTGAAGTAATTTCAAGATGCATAATGGATGATGGTACCTCTGCGTTACATCGTTTAACAGAGAGATTTGGAACTATGCAAATTGAGAGCCGGAAAGTGAAAAGGCTGTCTGAAGATGATCGAATTGATCTTATGCCAAGAACTTCCAAGCCACAAATCACATGTTTAGCAGTTGGGATGGAGAAAGTTGTTACTACGCATAATGATAAGTATATCAGAGTTTGGAAATTCAGGAAGTGAAAAAGGAATCTCATTCACTACCTGAGAATTCCTGGTATTTGTTAGTCCTGGTGTATGTATTTCCATATGTATACGTATTTCTAATCCGGTAGCAAAATACATGTATGCCGATTTACTTGATTTAAAATTTGGTCTGAAATTATTAATTAGTGAGATAATATGTAATTCTTTCAGAAAATTATTAAAATACGATAGGAATATCTATTTAATTAGTTAGTTTTTCCTAAAACTTAGCTATTGTGTCAAATGTAAACTAAAATAATTTTAATGTGAATATAAAATTAAAATATTTTTATCTCTAGGTGGAATAACTATGTGTCGATATCGAAACTTTGACATGTAAAATTCCAGCACAATTAGTAACTTTGAAAAAACATTAAAAGTTTGATATTTTTACAAGTTCAAATTCAATTAACAATTCATGAATTTCGAACTCTCGAGTGAAAATTGCTAGAGTATCACACTCTACAAACAATTCTTGGTTCAAATTGATAAATGCTCATGGCATTTTTCCGTGTTATCGTATTTTTGTTTGCTAAAATTTTATTTTCACATGGAAAGTAGCATGATTAATGTTGAATATTATAGCGTTGAAACGCCGTTAAAACTTAACTTGATATCCAAAAAAATGGCTATTTGTCAACTTCTTCCCCATTAGGCCGATTTGGGCCATTGTATGAGGCCCAAATAAAAAGCCCAAATTCCTGACGAACACGACACAGCTTCCGTCTTGTAAAATCTGTTGCAAACCCTAATTATCGTGTGAGATTGAGATTGAAAAATGGTGTGCATACGAAAGGCGACGATAGATGATTTGCTTGCTATGCAAGCATGCAATTTGTTATGTCTTCCTGAGAATTACCAGATGAAATACTATTTTTACCACATACTTTCCTGGCCTCAGCTTCTGTACGTTGCTGAAGATTACAATGGTAAAATTGTGGGATATGTGTTAGCTAAAATGGAAGAGGAAACCACTGAGTGCCATGGACACATCACCCTTGCCGTAGTCAGGACTCACCGGAAACTTGGTTTGGCTACTAAGCTCATGACCGCTGCTCAGAATGCTATGGAACAGGTATAAATTAATTCGTTCTGAAATTTTATGTAATTTTAATATTATTATTTTATTGATGAAGTGATTTGAAAGAAATTTGTTTCAACAAGTGATTAAATCTGGAAATTAGATTGGTGGAGAGTGTTTTGATAAGTAGTTTAGTTTTGGAAATTAGTCAGTTTATTGATAATGGATATGTGTCCCAATTGTTAACTTGTTAGTCAGGATTGGCTGATTATATTTGATGATGAATAAAGTTTTTGGTTAC
>JAJJBR010002288.1:0-38569 GCA_022817965.1 Solanum lycopersicoides
GTGTATTTATTCTTATTCTTATCATTTTAGAAAGTTAACGAAAAATCAATTTTAATTTTATCAAAAACCATTATTTTGATAATTTAAAGTCATTGGTCAGGTCAAAAAAATTTTTTTATTATGGTGTTTTTAAATAAAATAATTGTACTTTCTTTGATGTTCATAATTTTTCATTCACGAAAAAAATAAATTACTATTTTTTTAAAACCATTTAATGTTAGAATTAAAAAGTTATTGATCTATGTCAAACAAAAATTTGAAGGTGTCTTTTTATTTTATATTTTTTCTTTGATTTTAAATATTTTCGGACATTTACGAAAAAATTAAGCATTTTCATACTTTTTATTTAAAATAATTATTTTCTTGAATTATAAAGTTACCTAGTGCAAGTAAAAAAATTGAGATTTTATAATTATGTTTATAATTTTACTTAAATTTATTTTTTCTAGTCATTATCAAAAAATGAGTTTTTAAAAACTATTTATTTTTGATATTTCAAGTCATTGTGCAATCAATTTTTTGTAAAGATGTTATAATATATTTTTTTTATAATTTTCTTAATATTTCAAAAACCCATTAGTTTCTTATATTTTAAAGTGAATTGGTGTAAGTAGAAAACTTTTTGAGCTCTTTTTATATATTTTTCTTGATTTTCATATATTTTTAGGTCCAAGTATGGAATTATTTCGATATTTTTAAATCATAGGTCCAAGTTGGAATATATTTTCGATATTTTAAATCATAGGCTCAAGTTCTGAATTTTTTAAGGTGTTTTAATATTTGTTTTATTTTTTTGATTTTGAATCTTCAGTCATTAACGAAAAAAATATTTGTTTTATTTTTAAAAAAGCCATTGGTGTTTTCAATGTTTTAAAAGTATTAGCTAAAGTCGCAAAAAATCTTAAGGAGTTTATATATATATATTCTATAATTTCCATATTTAACGACATTTACCACAAAATCAATTTGATTTTTTTTCAAAAAACAATATTTTTGTATATTTTAAAAGTCATTGGTAAAAATAAAAATAATAGTGTTTTATATTTTAAAAATATTTTTCTTGATTTTTATTAATTCCTTTGGTCATTTACAAAGAAAAATTTTCCGTTCTTTTTTAAACCATTAATTGTGATATTATTAAGTCATGGTGCAAGCCGAAAATATTTTAAAGGTGTTTTAATATTTTTCTTGATTTTTATATTTTTGGTCATTTACGAAAAAAAATTGATTTTTCTTTTTGAAAAATCATTATTTATATATTTTAAAGTCATTGGTGCAAGTTGAAATTTTTTTAAAGTGTTTTTATATTATTTTTTTCCTATGATTTTTCATATTTAGGCCATTTCAGAAAAAATATTTTTTTTCCAAAAATGGCCGAAAATATGTTAAATCATAGGTGAGATAGTTCTGCCCAATTTCGTTACTCCCTGAAAGCACATTCAGTGGATTTACCCATCTACTATCTTCTATCTCTTAAGAATTCTTATAGGTGTTTGACTATTAGAACTTAGCTACCTTCTAGTCGATATAAATGACAGTTAAAATACATAAAAGAATCCTCAGTAGTTCATCTTTTGGAGTAGGAGGTCGAGGTAACTTTGCCTTCATTACTAGCCTTGTGCCACATCACACTCAATGTATGGTGCATTTTTGAACGTCAAAACAGAAAACAAATAGTGATGCTTGAACGCCACCATAAAAATATGAACTCTAATAACATGAAAATGTCAAGTACCTTATAAGTTATATCACTATTCATAACGTCTTCGAGTTAGCCGCTTTGGGCTCAACTAGATAGGTTTGAGCACACTAATAGATTTCTTTTATATTATAACAAGTGAAGGTTCTCCGAATCTTTTCCCATGCAAGATAGCAAATGAGAACAACTAGATATGATCAATTTTTCCTCTCCCTTAACTGGACTATGATTAATGAAATTACTACAGGCATATATTAAATGAATCTTGTAGTAGCTCTATTCAATTTGATGGAAATCTGTATATGTGTATAATGTTATACTTATCTTTTGTACTAATGATGTGGATGAACTAGGTCCATGTATCTTCTATCTAGCGTGACCTTAATATTTCCTCTTTTTTTCCTTGTTGTTATCAAGACCAAATATCAAGACTTGAATCAATACTAAAATGACTTCTCTGTGTAACAAAGGTTCACAAAAGTTTTTCTCGGGTGCACCTTTATAACTCGTTAGGGTTGAAGAGTTGATACCTCATACACTTAGAAATCACTCTTTCATAACCACTTATCTCACTCCTCTATCACGTCCTCATATCACCCTACTCCATGTTTAGGAGATTTGATAATATTCCATCTCTTTCTAACTAGAAATTCTACGTACGTATTCGGCTCGTGTTATTCAAGTATAATATGTGTTTCCTTAAATAGGATGTCTTGATAGGTGTACTAGTGTCACATACCGAGAGCATACCCTAGAAGATATGTCACTCTCAAAGTTGCAACTGGCATACTCGACCTCTCAGAGGTCTCTATACAAGCCCTTTCGTATCGTTCATCGCATATACATAGTGAAAAATAGTGCGGAATTAAAACTTTTCACAAAATATTCTATAAGTCTTTAAAATATATTTTCATATAAAATCCATAGGAATACTAAGTCTCATTTTATCAAATCTTAGACACAAGAGTACTTGGGACACGGACATACACAATAGAAATATATTACTACTAAGTCTATTACAATACTTCAATAAAAGATATAAAGACATTTATGCCCTCGAGTCAAATGAGGACATACTTCAACTTCACTTGAATGATGCTATACTCCAAGCCTTGCTTCCCGATGCTCTTCACCTACCAACCGCTATAATGATAGAAATATATATGGAATTAGTACAAACACATGTACTAAGTATGACATAATGCATAAAAATCATGGAAATGGACATTTATTGGAAATATGCATCTTTTGATTTAAATATGATAATATAATCATAAGAACAACATTTATCAACTTAGATACACATAAGAAATCACTTAGTCAATTTAGAACATTTTTAAGGCAACTTTACAGTAACCTCAATTCAATGTACAGTGAACTTCTTCACTGTTACAGTGAAGTTACTTAATTCTACCTTAGGTACTTTATAGTATATAATCCGCTCACTCATCCTAAGACTCACTTAAGAAATACAAAGAGAGACCGCCCATACACCCTCTCTAAGCATGCCTAAATGATCCTCAATATTACTTATAATGAGACACATACATTTACAAGACACTAAAATACATAATATGTATAATATGACATTCTCCTTACCAAGGCTATCAAAAGACTTACTTAAGTACTCCTTGAAGAGAACGCCCATACACTCTCTTTAAGGTTACTTAAATAATCCTTAAGACTTCCTAAGTTTAGATCATGCCCAAAGTATCAACCAACTTCCTAACTAGAGATTCTCAAGACTTCCTAGATAAGACATGAAGAAATCATCCCTTATGCGCTCTTCACACTTTAACTAAGGCATCCATAAGTCACTCTAGATTAGGTACTCATTCATTTACATTCTTTCTAACATAAGCCAATATTTCATTATTTCATTAAGAAACATTTATCACATAGAGGACATTCAAGTAATGATCTTGAAGAAGACCCTAGGGACTCTCACTAACATCTTCAAAGCCTATTGTGCAATATCTAGATAGCGTCTCATACCACCACCTAAACAATATAGAACTTCTCTAATGTTAATAGGTATCCCACATGATGATAATAGTGTATAACCGACATAGACCATGGTAGCAAACATGGAATCCGAAGTTCTACTACTCCTATTGATGGGTGTTCTACTTGCCAATGGTAGAAGTTGAACACATCCCATGTAGTCACATGGTTAAGGAATATGAAGGGCTTACTTTGTATTCTAGTCCATCCTTAACTAGAACTACTTCCCTTTACCATACTCACTCGGTGCTAGCCTTAGTTCTCATAGATCAATTTACATTCAGGTTCATACAAATGGGTCCCATATCATGTTCATGACCCAATTACATTTACTCTACCATAGCAAGGTCCATTTGGGCTATCTCACTATGGCGACAAGAAGCTCATCGCGACTTTCCTAAGGTATGATATGATGCCGTTCCAGCCAATCAACCTTAAGTCCATCACTCATTACATGAAGGATACCATTACGGCTAACTACTTCACAATTCATAACCTTACCACTTGTTCAAGGTTCCACATAAATGACCCTTTATCATCATTCAAGGTCTCACCTATATTCATTTATTCAAGACTAAGACCCTTTAGGTTCCTAAGTCAAGACATCACATATTCACATAAGCATCAAGTAAGGGACACAAGTCTACCTAAACAAGACACAACATACTTCCATTTACACATATAGCCTATCTTCTTTAGACTCTTAGGAATGACCCTTAACCTTATTTAGTCAACCTATTCATTACCTTAACATTATAATTTAACCATTTTAGACTCATCTAACCAATTTAGGAATAACCATGTATCAACTCTAAGACTACACAATTAACACATAGTCAAAGCACAACATGATTAACTAGATAGTATCAATAGTCTAGCACATACTTCACATATATAGATATGATACACATCATCAAATCAACTACACAAATAGCCATATAAGTTCAAGTAGTGCCGACAAGGCCATGATCATCAATATACTAGAAAGTAACGCCGACAAGGCCACATCAATTCACATAACACCGCCACCAAAGGTGGACCAAACCAATCATAATAGAATCGAAGTATAAATAACATCAAAATAAAGGAAATGGGGCAGCATACCTCCATTCCATCATCAACACTTCAATTCAAGTCAACTTACTCAATTTGATGACACAAGACCCTTACCCAAGGCCATGAACACCAATTCAATACACAATTATAGAAATCAATGAAATCTAACCCAATTCAATATAGATTCAACAATCCAATATCAATTTGATAACAATTGAACACAATTCTTACATCAATAGAAAGCCCATAAGAAACTACACATGAATTCATCAACATTAAGCCAATATCAAGTAACCCATAATTTAGTCAAAATCTTAGGTTCATCAATTTCATGGGTTCATAGGTAATTTAGGTTAAAATCATCAATACAACATCAATCTAATCCATAATAGACGTTTGAAAACCTTTAATGCAAGAACCCATGGTAGAATCATGAAATTGGACAATTCTCTTTGAAAACTTTGAAAACATCTTTGAAAGTTGGGCTCCTTGATGAAACGAGTTTCAAGGATCAAAAGTCATACCTCAATGAAGCTAATTCTTCACTTTGATGAAGAATCTCCACTCAAAACGTCACACCAAGCTCTTCCTTGATTTGGACTTCAATGGAGACTTTGGGATTTCTTAAGGACTTTGGGTTTTGTTTTTGGAAGAATGAATTATTCTAAGTGTTAACACTTATATACTCATTTAAAATACCCAAAATACCCTTAAAAACCGCCTAAACTCTTATTTGGAAGTGGGGTGAATTTACAATTCACCCCTAAGTTGGCAGTGAACTGCGCAGGAAACAGACTCACTCGACCCATTGACGGGCGTCAGCCCACTGACGGCCATGCTGGCACCGTCGTGGTTCAGAGACTGTCAAGGCTCCTTCCTTCCCCAGGCTAAGTCCCATACGACACCATACGGGGGCTATGGACCCACTGGGCGTCGATGCCTCCGTCGTTTTGGGGCCTGCCTTGTCAACCAAGTTGGGTCCTTCCTCAAGGACCCTTGGATGGTCCTTGGGGATAATTTCCCGGACGTTTCCAACCCAATACGATCTATATAAGTTTAACACCTCTCACATAAATTTCATCCAAAACGAACACGTAAAACTCGACAAAACATGCCTAGACACACAAGGTCATTCAAGGCATATCTTTCGAACTTCATGAACGTTCTTGGACGTTTGACCTCCAAACTCACGAAACTTGACACACTGCCTATACATGCTATAATAACTCATTTAAGGACCTTACAACCTCATGAATCACACATAAACACATAAAACCACATATGAGGCATTAGGTGACTTAGTCGTCGAACGTCTTAGTCATCCCTTGACGTTTGACTTCCAACACCTAATACTTTAGCTACTGCCTCTATACCATATTATAGACACATTAGGACCTTATCCACCATTACCAACATGTTAGGCTCTAGATAACCTAAGTCATTTTCGGGTCTTACATTCTCCCCCACTTGGACAACATTCGTCCTCGAATGACACTTGCCACTCTCCGAACATTTCCAAATAGAGAATCAACTAGCAGCACATAACCAAACCATACAACACATAACCAAGAATAAAACATCAATTTACTATAGTCAAGAGATTCACAACACAACAAGAAACTAGAAAATAATTCTATAACTCATTATGCTACAAAACTCACATGCTTCAATCCAAATAGTAAAAACTCATTTTATATTCAATATAATACTTATATACATCAGTTCTAACCACATAACAATAATTTTATACCAAAGAATCGATTAGTCAATTTCGCCAAAATTTCACAGTAAGCAGGTTCAAGCTACAGTGATTTTACTAAAATTTTCAAACATTCAACTTTTTGGCAATTCATGATATAAACATGCTAATATGCAAGGTAACATCATATAAACACATCTTATAACATGCTCCAAGCTCAATAAAACACACAATGCAAGAAGTTAATGAAATTAAATTTCAACCAAACTTCTAAACATCATGCACATGCAACAACTTCTAGGACAATTCTAACCATACTCCCCCACTTAGAAGGGACTCATACTATAATAAGAGAAACAAGGACTTACCAACATCATCATCACCATCACCCCGCTTCACAATTCTAGTCCGGAGTGCATATAAACGCCTTTTTGTTGGAGCATCCTCCTTTGGAACACTAGGGGCAGCTTGCTTATCATCTCTACCCCTAGAAGCAATCATAGGACAATCTCTAACCTTGTGCCCATCTTTTCCACATCCAAAGCAATTACCCGTACCCACTAGACACTCACCATAATGTCTCTTACCACAAGTGGCACATGTAGGTTTTCCATTGCTAGAACCACCTCCTCTCTCAAACTTCTTCTTAGGCACACTAGGTCCATCTTGAGTTTGAACCCTCTTTTTGAACCTAGGTTGCACTTGATCACTAACAACACTCCTTTTCAAGTTGCTCGACATCCTCCTAAGTTTAGACTCTTCAATTGATTGTGCATACACCATGAGTCTAGTCAAAGTCATATCATCATGCAACATAGCCGTACGACATTCCTCCCTCACTAAGTCAGCTACACCCGTCACAAAGCGACTTATTTCATCCCTTGAATTTGACACTAGGGAAGGTGCAGACCTAGACAAAGTTGAGAACTTCAAAGAGTATTCCTCAACACTCATATTGCCTTGCTTGATATTGATAAATTCTTCTTCTTTCTCTTTCCTCCTCTCACGGGGAAAGTACTTACCAAGAAAAGCTTCCTTGAATTCTTCCCACTCAATAGGACCCGACTCCACCGGCCTATTGTCCTTCCATTGAGTGTACCAAATTTGAGACACATCTCTCAATTGATAAGATTCCAACTCCGCCTTCTCCCTAGATGTAACCCCGATGGCACTCAAAACTTTGTAAATACCATCAAGAAATTCTTGGGGATACTCATTCACCTTATAGCCAAGAAAGTTTGGAGGATTCAACCTCACAAAGTCTCTCAACCTAGATGACATAGTGATCTCCATAGCATTACCCCTAGGCACCATGTTCAAGTTAGCTTGAGCCGTTACGGCTCGGGCTAAAGCAAGCAAAGGCTCTCCAATCACCCTATTAGACAACTCTGGCACCTCATTACCTCCTTCCACATTAGGGGCATGATCACCTTGAGAAGGCACTTGAGCACCTTCAGCACCTTTCCCATATTGAAGCACTTGCTCAAATTGCTCAACTTGAGGAGGAGCTTCCTCATTAACCCTTCCCTCTTCCATCCTTCTAGCGGCCATTCTTCTAGTATTCATCTCCTAGAGACACAAGGGAACACATTTAGAAGGACACTCATAACATAACTCTACCGCACGAACATAGGAGTAGAAATGAAGGGAAACACTATCGTCCTATATTCTCTCGCACATAGATGTGTCGCGACTCACACCGATGGTCAAGACTCTACTAGACGTGACTTTTCGAGACTTTTTGATTCCTAAGACTACTTTCATTAACCTATGCTCTAATACCAAGCTTGTCACATCCCGAAACCACACCCTAGAAGTTAGGATGAAATCTTGGATTGCGACCGGCGTATTCGACCTCTCGGAGGTCTCATACAAGCCTCTCGTATCATTCATGGCATATACATAACAAAAAGTAGTGCGGAATAAAAACTTTTCGTAAAAACAATATAGAAGTCTTTAAACTCTTTCATATATGAAGAAATAGGAAAACACTAAGTCTCGATTATCATCTTAAGACACGACAATACTTGGGACACGGCCCATACGAATTAAAAACATACTACTATATAGTCTATTACAAAACTTCATCAAAGAAACATAAAATGACATATATGCCCTCGAGTCAAATGAGGACATACTTCAACTCTTTTTGAACGATCTCCTTGTCCAAGTATTCTTCCCAAAGCTCTTCACCTACCAAGAACTATCTATAGAAAATAAAGTATGGAATTAGTACAACCACATGTACTAAGTATGGCATTATGCATGAAAATCATGAAAACGTACTTTATTGGAAATATGCGTCTTTTCATTTTATAAATCATATTTTAATCATAACAACATCAATTATCAACATAGAAACACATAAGAAACATTAAACCAAAATATCAATTTTAAGAACCTTACAGTGAACTATTCACTGTATAGTGAATAGTTCACTGTTACAGTGAAATACTTTCACTTCTCCTTTTAACGACTTCTAGCATGTATTTCCTCCTTAAAGTCATCCTAAGATTCACTTAAGTCACACAAAAGAGACCGCCCATACACCCTCTCTAGATGTGCCTAAACGACCCTTAAGATTACTCATAATGAGACACATACACATACAAAGCACTTAAACATCAAGGTAAGATTCTTCTACCAAAGGTGACTCTAAGTCTCACTTGAGTGAGTTGTGAAGCAACCGCCCATACAATCCCTTGCACACACACTCAAGAGATCCTATAGACTCCCTAGGATAGAATCATTCTCACTAAACACACCAACACATAGATGATAGACATCTCCTTCCAAAGGCTATCAAAGACCTACTTAAGTAAATAAAGAAGATAACGTCCATGATTGACCTCTTCAAGATTACCTAAATAGTCCTTGGACTACCTAAGGCTTAGATCATGTCAACAACACCAAACATCTTCCCTAACTAGAGTCATACTCAAGACTTCCAAAGATAAGCATAAAGAGATCATCCATATGCCCTCTTCACACTTTACTAAGGAATCCTTAAGTTACTTTAGATTAGGTACTTATTCATTTACATACTTCATAACGTAAGTCATTAGTTCATTAGTTCATTTAGAAGACATACATCACATAAAGGACATTCAAATAACGGTCTTAGACAAGACCTAGGGACTCTTATTAACATCTTCAAACCCTATTGTGCAATGTCTAAGTAGCGTCTCATACCACCACCTAAACTTCATAGAACTTCTCTAATGCTAATAGGTATCCCATATGATGAGAATAGGCAATAACCGACATAGACCATGGTAGCAAAGCATGGAATCCAAAGTTCTATCCTACTTCGATGAGGTGTTCTACTTGCCAATGGTAGAACATAAAGATCCCATGTAGGCACATGGTTAAGGAATATGAAGGGCGTACTCTGTATTCTAGTCTCATACTTAACTAGAACTACTTCCCTTTACCATACTCACTCGGTGCTAGCCTTAGTTCTCATAGATCAATTTACATTCAGGTTCATACAAATGGGTCCCATATCATGTTCATGACCCAATTACATTTACTCTACCATAGCAAGGTCCATTTGGGCTATCTCACTATCGAGACAAGAAGCTCATCGCGACTTTCCTAAGGTATGATATGATGCCGTTCCAGCCAATCAACCTTAAGTTCATCACTCATTACATGAACCATTACGACTAACTACTTCACAATTCATAACCTTACCACTTGATTCAAGGTTCCACATAAATGACCCATTTATCATCATTCAAGGTCTCACCTATATTCATTTATTCAAGACTAAGACCCTTTAGGTTCCGAAGTCAATACATCACATATTCACATAAGCATCAAGTAAGGGACACAAGTCTACCTAAACAAGACACAACATACTTCCATCTATCACATATAGCCTATCTTTCTTTACAATCTTAGGAATGACCCTTAACCTTATTTAGTCAACATATTCATTACCTTAACATTATATATTTAACCATTTTAGACTCATCTAACCAATTTAGGAATAAACATGTATTAACTCTAAGACTACACGCTTAACACATAGTCAAAGCACAACATGATTAACTAGATAGTATCAATAGTCTAGCACATACTTCCACATATAGATAGTTATGCTCACACATCGTCAAATCAACTACACAAATAGCCATATAAGTTCAAGTAGTGCCGACAAGGCCATGATCTTCAATGTACTAGAAAGTAACGCCGACAGGGCCACATCAATTCACATAACACCGCCACCAAAGGTGGACCAAACCAATCATAATAGAATCGAAGTATAAATAACATCAAAAGAAAGGAAATGGGGAAGCATACCTCCACTCCATCATCAACACTTCAGTTCAAGTCAACTTACTCAATTTGATGACACAAGACCCTTACCCAAGGCCATGAACACCAATTCAATACACAATTATAGAAATCAATGAAATCTAACCCAATTCAATATAGATTCAACAATCCAATATCAATTTGGTAAAAACTGAACACAATTCTTACATCAATAGAAAGCCCATAAGAAACTACACAAGAATTCATCAACATTAAGCCATCAAGTAACCCATAATTTAGTCAAAATCTTAGGTTCATAAATTTAATGGGTTCATAGGTAATTTAGGTTAAAATCATCAATACAACATCAATCTAATCCATAATAGACGTTTGAAAACCTTTAATGCAAGAATCCATGGAAGAATCATGAAAATGTGACAATTTCTCTTTGAAAACTTTGAAAACATCTTTGAAAGTTGGGCTCCTTGATGAAACGAGTTTCAGGGATCAAAAGTCATACCTCAATGAAGCTAATTCTTCACTTTGATGAAGAATCTCCACTCAAAACGTCACACCAAGCTCTTTCTTGAATTTGGTCTTCAATGGAGACTTTGGGATTTTGTTTTTGGAAGAATGAATTATTCTAAGTGTTTAAAACTTATATACTCATTCAAAATACCCAAAATACCCTTAAAAAACCTCCTAAACTCTTATTTGTAAGTGGGTTTGATTTACCAATTCACCCCTAAGTTGGCAGTGAACTGCGCAGGAAACAAGCCTCACTCACGACCCCATTGACGGGGCGTCAACCCACTGACGGGCCATGCTGGCAACCGTCGGTGGGTTCAGAGACCTGTCAAGGCTCCCTTCCTTCCCCCAGGCTAAGTACCTGCAGATGACACCCATCGACGGGGCATCGATGGACCCACTGGGCGTTGATGCCTCCGTCGTTTGGGGCCTGCCTGGGACAGCCTTGTCAACCAAGTTGGGTCCTTCCTCAAGAACACTTGGATGGTCCTTGGGGATAATTTCCCGGATGTTTCCAACACCAATACAATTCTATATAATCTTAACACCTCTCACATAAATTTCATCCCAAACGAACACGTAAAACTGGATAAAACATGCCTAGACACACAAGGTCATTTCAAGGCATATCTTTCGAACTTCATGAACGTTCTTTGACGTTTGACCTCCAAACTCCACGAAACTTTACACACTGACTTTACATGCTATAATAACTCATTTAAGGACCTTACAACCTCATGAATCACACATAAACACATAAAACCACATATGAGGTAATTAGGTGACTTAGTCGTCGAACGTCTTAGTCATCCGTTGACGTTTGACTTCCAATGCACGTAATACTTTATCTACTGCCTCTATATCAGATTATAGACCACATTAGGACCTTAGACCACCATTACCAACATGTTAATCTCTAAATAACCTAAGTCAAATTTTGAGGTCTTACACATATATCCTCATAGAAGTATAAGACATTACAAGTCATATTCAAGTCAAGGACATAAGACATTAAAGTGAATCTTACTCATTATTCACATATACCAATTTCACTTCACATAGATCATTAAAATACCTTGTTCATGACCCTTGTCTTAGTCTACTAGTACAATGTACATGTGAAGTCCCATAACCTCACACATACTTAGTAAACCCATCATGAGACCACAAACTTAACATTTAATTCATACATCAATATAATAAGTGAAGACAACTTCATTCATGTCAACATCCTTCATCATATAGTCATTAAGACCAACACTAAGCATGTATATCAAGACAACTTCATATAGGCTCATACCATGCATTTCATCACAACAATTAGACCAATACTACAAAGTCATGCATAAGGAACATATTCATAGACACATGCATTATAACACCTTCCTAGGACTTCCCTCAAGAGACACTTGTACAATACATAGGTGAAGTCCCATACCCCCACCTACAATAAGCAACTACCCTTAGGTTATCCTAGTTAGGGTCCTTACTTTACTTCCACTGTCCATTTTATTCTAGGTAAACTATAGCCTCAACCGACACTAAGACCATGGGTGCTAAACATGGAATTCGGTGTTACCCTCTCACACCAAAAAGAGGGCATCTTACTTGCCAAGGTAAGACATGAGTATCATGCTAGCATATTAGGTGATATCACTTGCTAGATCCTATGTAGCAATCATAGTTTATGGAACTTGGGGGACATCATGGAAACATCACTCGACACCCTTTTTGTGTCATGAGGCTATCCACCACGTGAGGACCGTTAGTGGACCCTTTAGCCTTCCCTCCCTAGGAAGGTGCCACCCCCTCATCTACAAGTTCACTCTGTGCGAAGCTAAGTTCCCTTTATTGATAAGTCTTTATTAACATTACTTTATAAAATTGGGCTTAGTAGAGTCATCCCCTCATATGCTTAGCTCATAGGTCATAGATGAGAGTTCATCAACCTAAATCATTTCACATGGACATAGCATATGTATTAGAACTATCTAGTTAAATATACACTTGAGCACACCTTTCAAGGCTCCTCTATTGACTAGATCATCGTTCATGTGTGTGTATATATATATATGTGAGAAAATATTTTACACAAACACATTAAGACCACACATGACCATATATTCATATTCATGCTCATAGCGACCAAACCTAGAAACTATCTTATCAAGGTACATATGTGCAATGCATAGACAAGGTTCCATACCCTTGCCCATACTAGTAAACCTATCAAGTCATCCTAGTTAAGGAAACACATATCATACTTTCATAGACATAAGCTTAACATGCATAGTAGTAGACACTAGTGAATATGAGAACTACCTTTCATTTAGACATCATGACCTATACTACTTGTAACATGCATCAAGTGTGAGTGTGTGTACATTGGTCGACATGATCACATAATGTATATCAACAACACATTGAGGAAGCCACCCTCGTAGACCATGTTACACTTTCAAACATAGACCACACAACACACAATATCATAGGAGACAAGTCAACTTCATATTACACTTTAAGACTCCTAACATTAGCTATTCACACATTTCCATAGAGATACATGGGTAGGGTTCATCAATCCTTAACACATCTTTTATGGCAGAACCTACACATTATCTTACATAATCATTTACATGCTCATAACAATAGTTACATAACGTAGATGCATGACTAGAGTGGAAGACTAGGCACAAGTTACACATAAGGTGATCATTACAACCACTCATTCATATATTCATCAATTTGCCTTCAAGGCCATGGTCACCACATATATATAATGACAATTAAGTAAACACCTCCACCATAAGTGGACCATACCATACAATGTCATACAAGGCTTCATCAACTACAATAAATAGAAAAGTAGAGGGGAAGAGTAGAACTTACCAATTCATTAACCCTTTTGATCAACATTGATCAATACACCCTTTTTTATCAATAATACATGTATATGGAAGCAGATAGATATAATTTAATCATGAAATAAACCATGTACAAGTCGTTATAAGATCATGATACAACTAGTGTAAAACATCACCATTTTTCTAGAGGATCGATAGGCATAGATCATCAACCAATTTCCCTATTTTTGATCATCAATCAAAATTCATCAGTAATGTACATTTAGGGCAGTAGATAAAGAGATAGGAACCAAGTCTTAATTATGCTTTATTCATCTTGGAATATAGATCACAACATATACATTACTCTATCAATGTCTATAGGCTAGAAGGACTTAAATCAATCTTTACCAATTCTATTGTTATCTATTCATATTAAATCAATTGTACTTAAATATCATCATGTTACGCCTATAGGCAGTAGCTAAGGAAATTCACCATAATCTAATAACATAACAACCATCCTAACGTCAAGATCACAAGTTACTACTTGATAGCTTAGAAGCACCTAGATCGATTAATATCAAGCCTTCTTTATTTTGATCATACCATATATATATTCAAAACTCAACCAACTTATTAACTTAAGGCAGTAGCTACAAGAACCACAACATAATCGAATTCCACTTTTATTCCTTAAAAGGTTCATATTAGAGTGATCACATAAAGACATATGTTAGTCATGTTCAAATCTTCAAATATTGATCCATATGGATCATTCAATATCAATTCATTATCAATTCTTGTAAATAACAGTAGGTATAAGCAATTCAACGTAAGAGAATCACAATTTAACCAATAACAATCCATGATCACAATGCCCATGCAAGGGCTAAATCAATTTTAGGAAAGGACATGGATTCATAATGCAATTGGATTGAAATCACGTTAAAACAAATACATTATAATCAATTCATCATGATTAAGCCATTAAAACGTTTTTAGAAAGAGCCCATGGCTAGATTGAAGAAGAAGAAGTTTAATCATGAAATCTCTTTTGAAACTTTGCGATTAACTCTCTAGATGGAAGGATAACTAGAGATGAATGATCACCATACCTTAATGTGTAAGAAAACCTCTAAAACTTGATGAATAATCCATAGGAATCCAAGCTCCAATCTATTCTTGAGCTTCGTCTTCAATGGAGGTTTCTAGGGAGAATTGGTTTTGGAGGGAAGTTTATTTGGTGTGAATTGGATTGGGAATGGGATGATCACGTGTTTGATGACTTATATACACCCAAAATAGCTAAATAAATCAAGTAGGGTCAGGTTTGGACGTGGGGTGAATTTCCCATTCACCCCTTTAATGAAACAGTCGTAGGCAGTGATGCACCATCCTGTATCGACGGACTACCATCGACAACCTTTAGGTCCATCGACGGGCCGTCTGTGGCTTCAGTCGATTGGGACTTGGGATGTTCTTTGGTTAATCCTTACCCAAGCTAAGTTTCCATCGACGAGACCTCACCAACGGGCCGTTGGTCAAATAACTGGGCGTCGTTTGGTTCAGTCGATTGGCAGTGTCTCGACAGCCCTTGGGTCCTTCTTGTGGTCCCTTTTGCGGGGCCCTTGGGAAATTGTACCCAGGAGTTTCCAACGTAAATATGCACATTGACAAGTAAAGTACCTTCCATGCAAGTTTCACCCAAAATGCAAACGTAAAACACCTCCAAACATGCAAGGCCCCATCAAGACACACATGAGCGTCTCAAGGGCTAACTTTCGAACGTCTTGGACATTCTTGGACGTTTGACCTACAAACTTCATGAACCTCCATATAATTCCTATAAACATCATTATAACTCATTTTAATACTTCAAAATCTCATGACATACAAATATAAGCACATAAAGACACATGAGTCACATAGGTGACTAGGCGTCGAACGTCTTGGTCGTCCCTTGACGTTTGACTTTCAAATTACCTCAAACTTTACACACTACCTCAATACCATATTATAAGCCATTTTAGGACCTTCGAACCTTAAAACCAGCATGTTTGGCGCTAGACACCCTAACTCATTTTGGGGGTCTTACAGAAAGAATTGTAAGGTGTTTTTATATTTTTCGGTCATTTATGAAAAAAAATTTGATTTTCTTTTCACAATTTTCATATATATTTAGATATATATATATCTTGATTTTTATATTTTTCTGTCATTTTTGAAAAAAAACGAAGTTTTGATGTTTTTTCAAAAAAATTATTTTCGATATTTTAAAGTCATTAGTGCAAGTCAAAAAAATTATGGTGCTTTTATATATTTTTATGTTTCTTGATTTTTATATTTTTCGGTCGGTCATTAGAAAAAATTAATTTAGATTTTTTTCAGAAACTATTATTTTTTTTTAAAGTCATTGGTGCAAATACAATTTTTTTAAGGTGTTTTTATATTTTTCTTGATTTTTAAAATTTTCTATCATTTACAAAAAAAGAAATTGATTTTTTAAAACCATTATTTTTATATTTTAAAGTCATTCGTACAAGTAAAAAATTTTGAGGTGTTTTTATAGTTTTCTTGATTTTTATATTTTTCGTTGATTTAATGTCACGACCGGGAGTACCCCCTAGAAGTAACTGGTGTACTTGACCTCTCAGAGGTCTTATACAATCTCATAATCATCATTCATCGCATTTTCATAGGTAAATTTAACGGAAAATTTGAATCTTTTCATAGCACATTATATGATAGAATCATCATTTCATATATATAAAATATTATAATACATAGTTAGACTCTAAGTCTCTTTTGCCATCTTAGACTCAGCATCAATAGAGTAGAATCGGGACACGACCCTTAACAACATAAAATAATAATCTAACTATTACATATACTTTAAGAATAACTTGACATAGGAAATCCTTGAATTATAAGGACCCCTTTCTTGAGCTTGAGAAACATGTATCAAGCCCTTCACTTTAAAGACATCCTTTAAGCATCCATTACCAATACTTTGTGTAAAAAGATGAAGATGAATGGTATTATTACAAGAATGCACTAAGTATGACAACCATGAAAAAACATGCATTTAAAGAGGATTTTTCTTAGAAATCATGCAATATGCCTTTTGAAAGAATCTTCATAACATTGGCACAATTACACAATATAACTCATATACTTCATATAGACATGGACACTATTCATCACAACAGACCAAGCCACATATATTGCATTTAAGCACATCTGTCATATTCATAACCTTATCTTCTTTACTTTAACTCCTTAACCCTAAGTAACCCTCAAGTAATACTTGGTGCAATGCATGAATAGTGTCCCATTCGACTATCCACACTCAATCATAACCTTAAGGTCACAAGGTGAACATTCAAACAACCTACATTAACTCAACATAGACATTCATGGCAACATAGCATATCATCACACATACTTCACATATGACCCAACATCATTCATGAACCACATACAAGACTAATTCCAAGACAACATACAAGTCAATACTACCAATAACATCATAATAAGGCAATAGTCAACCAACACATACTTGGACTTCATTTCATTAAAACATCATAAACCTTACTCATAATCTCAATCTAAGCCTACTAGTGCAATGTAATATGAAGTCCCATAACCTCACACATACTTAGTAACCTCACAAAGAGACCATAAGCATACCATTTACTACATACATCTACATGACAACCATGATCAACTACATACATAAGTAGGACCTTCATCATATGACAAGTAAGACCAACATCATGCACATAGAGTGAGACCTCATCAAATAGACACCATAGGACTCATACTATGCATATTATCATAACAATTGGTCAATATCATAGTGTCATGCATAAAGGACATATACATATAGAAAACCTTCCTAGAACTCCCAAGAGCTACTTGTGCAATGCATAGGTAATGTCTCAGACACTCACCTACACTAATCAACTTCCCTTAAGTTAGCCTAGTTAGGGTTCATTACATTACTTCAATTGTCCATTTTATTTTAGGGAAATCCTAGCCTTGACCGACAATAAGACCATGTGACTAAACATGGAATCGGTGTTGTAGAACCCCACACCGAAAGGAGGTCTCTACTTGCCAAGGTAGTACATTAACATCATTCTAGCATTTTAGGTGGATCCACTAGCTAGGTCCCATGGGGAATCATAGTTATGAACTAAGAGATATGTATTGGATCCTCTCCACCCATTAGCATTGGAGTCCTCATCTCATGAGAAACCATGGGTGAATCTCCCTCCAAGGGAAGTCAACACCTCATGTGGAACCATAGGTGAATCTTCCTCCGAGGAAGTCAACACCTTATGAGAGACCAATGGTGAATCTTCCTCCAAGGGAATTCAACACCTCCATTGTCAAGTTCACTCGGTGCTAACCTACATTACCTTTTTTTAAAACCCTTTATTAACATTATATTCATAAAATAGGCTTTAGGTTTATTAACCCCTCATATGCATAGCTCATAGTATATAGATGACAATGTCCTTTCATCAACCTAAATCATGGGAGAAAACCTTTCACATGGACATATCATATTCAAGCAATATCTAGTTTAGACTACAATTGAGAATATCTTTCAAGAGACCCCATCTTTACTAGATTATCATACATACATCATTATATGCATTCATGTGTGTGCACATGTTCATATATGCGTAAACCTTTCACATACCACATTTAGACACTACACATATGCATTTTTCATCATATCATATACGTACATGTTCATAGCTAATCATGCATTCATATTCATGTACATAGAGTAATCACCCTAGGAACTATTCTATCATGGTAGACATGTGCAATGCATAGGCAAAGTCCCATACCCTTACCTATACTAGTTCACCTATCAAGTCATCCTAGTTAAGATACATATTTATACTTTCATGGATCATAGACTTTACATGCATAGTAGTATACATTAGTGCATATGAGAATTATCCTTTCATTAGACACCATGAATTTATACTACTCATAGACATGCATGAGGTTTGTGTGCACGTATTAGTCAACATGATCACCTAATGATCACCTAATGTCTATCAGCACAACATTGATAGCCATCCTCTTAAGATCACAATACACATTCATGCATAGACCACACATCTCTTTATAGCATAGGATACAAGACATCATCAACATTGAATCTAAGACTTCTAACATTGACTAAGATCACACATTCATATAGGGGTACATAGGTAGGGGATCATTCACCAATAGTATTCATTACCATCAAAATGTCTAGACCCTACCTTACCAAAACATCATCATTCACATGAACATAACATCATAAATACACCTAGATCATGATACTATGATTGAAGACTACACAAAACATTCATACGTGTGATCATCATCACCACAATTCACATTACATAATTTTCCTTCAAGGCCATGATCACAACATATAGCTACATATACAAGAAGGTAACACACGCCACCATAAGTGGACCATACCAATCAACACAATTCAATGTCAATTCCATACTAAATAGAGAGATCTAAGTCAACTCACCAATACTTCCAAGCTATAATCACCATTGATCAATCTCAAAATTCATAATCAATTGACATAGATAAACATAGAATTAAGCAATTCATTACAATCTAAGCATAATCCAATCATCATCTAATCAAGATCACAAGACCCACACTATATCATAAATTGAGAAATCGGGGATATCATGGGTTCTTCATGGAATTGGATTGAAATTCATCTTAAAATAATTGATTAATCATAAATTCACCATTAGAATGCTTTTGAAATCAATTTGACAATGAACTGGTGCTAGATTGAAAATTGGGATTTTGGTCTTTGAATCACTTTTGAAATTCTTTGATATGGAAAATTAACTAAGGATCAACGATTACCATACCTTATTTATTTAAGACCCATGAAAAAATTGAGAAGAAACCATATAAATCTAGCCCCTAGCTTGAACTTGAGTTTTGGTCTCCAATGGAGGTTTGAGAGAATTTGGAAGAGAAGAGAGTTTTGGGATTTTGATTTCTTATTGGGTGTTGGGATTTTGACTTAGGAAAGGAGTTAAATAAGTCCTAGAAACTGTTTACAACCGACTCACAATTACCCAAAATACCCCAACACTTATTTGGACTTTTAGACATGTCAAACTTAACTTTCATTTTTGAAATCTTCGTCGGGGAACAAGTCCGCGACACAGAGTTGTTCCCACATGACATGTCAACATGATCACCTAATGATCACCTAATAGCTATCAGCACAACATTGAGGTAGCCATCCTCTTAACATCACAATACACATTCATGCATAGACCACACACCTCTTTATAGCATAGGAGACAAGACATCATCAACATTGAATCTAAGAATACTAACATTGACTAAGATCACACATTCATATAGGGGTACATAGGTAGGGGATCATTCATCAATAGTATTCATTACCATCAAAACGTCTAGACCCTACCTTACCCTAACATCATCACTTACATGAACATAACATCATAAATACACCTAGATCATGATACTAGGATTAAAGACTACACAAAATCATTCATACGTGTGATCATCATCACCACAATTCACATTACATAATTTTCCTTAAAGGCCATGATCACAACATATAGCTAGATATACAAGAAGGTACACACAGCCTTCAGAAGTGGACCATACCAATCAACACAATTCAATGTCAATTCGATACTAAATAGAGAGATCTAAGTCAACTCACCAATACCTCCAAGCTATAATCACCATTGATCAATTCTCAATAATTCATAATCAATTGACATAGATAAAAATAGAATAAAGCAATTCATTACAATCTAAGCATAATCTAATCATCATCTAATCAAGATCACAAGACCCACATTATATCATAAATTGAGAAATCGGGGATATCATGGGTTCTTCATGGAATTGGATTGAAATTCATCTTAAAATAATTGATTAATCATAAATTCACCATTAGAATGCTTTTGAAATCAATTTGACAATGAACTGGTGGCTAGATTAAAAATTGGGAATTTTGGTCTTTGAATCACTTTTGAAATTCTTTGATATGGAAAATTAACTAAGGATCAACGATTACCATACCTTATTTATTTAAGACCCATGAAAAAATTGAGAAGAAACCATATAAATCTAGCCCCTAGCTTGAACTTGAGTTTTGGTCTCCAATGGAGGTTTGAGAGAATTTGGAAGAGAAGAGAGTTTTGGGATTTTGATTTCTTATTGGGTGTTGGGATTTTGACTTAGGAAAGGAGTTAAATAAGTCCTAGAAACTGTTTACAACCGACTCACAATTACCAAAATACCCCACACTTATTTGGACTTTTAGACATGTCAAACTTAACTTTCATTTTGAAATCTTCGTCGGGGAACAAGTCCGCGACACAGAGTTGTTCCCACATGACTTTTGGAATTAATTCTTGGGGCAGTAGAGTAGGCTACACGTCCGCAATGCGGAGCAAACATTTTTCCCTTGAAGACCCTAGTTCGCGACGCGGAAATATTTCAAGTATGCACAATTAAATGCTGCCCTTTGGCAGCTTGTTGGCCAAAGGTTGGGTCCTCCCCAAGGACCCCTAGGGCGGTCCTTGGGGAGTCCTGACCGGAGGGCGTTCCTTGGGGAGTCCTGACCAGACGTTTCAACCCTAAATACACTCGTACACATGTTAGGAATCTTCCCTATATATTTGAGCACCAAACAACACATAAAACATACCAAGGCACACTAGAACACACTAGCACTTCTCAAGGCTAACTTTCGAACGTCATAGACGTTCTTGGACGTTTGACCTCCAAACCACTTTAAATCAATCATACCTACTGTAAAACACTTT
The DNA here is from genome assembly GCA_022817965.1 of Solanum lycopersicoides. Lineage (NCBI taxonomy): Eukaryota > Viridiplantae > Streptophyta > Magnoliopsida > Solanales > Solanaceae > Solanum > Solanum lycopersicoides. The sequence goes on from JAJJBR010002288.1 coordinate 21,961, forward strand.
ATTAAAATGTTATGAACCTTTTTAGACACATGTGAGACTCTAGACACCTAAACTCATTTTGAGAGACCTTACATTTAAGAAAAAAACTGATTTTTTTTCAAAGACCTCTATTTTTAATAGTTAATTTTATTGTAGCATTTTCAAAATATTGTTTTGAATCTTTCTTGATTTTTTTTATTCATTTACGAAAAAAATTGATTTTTTTGTAACCAATTTTTTCGATTTTGTAAAGTCATTGTTGCAAGTCGACTTCTTTTTAAGGTGCTTTTATATTTATTTTTTTATAATTTTTCGAATATTTACAATAAAAAAAGTTATGATTATTATTCTTGAAAACTACTATTTTTCAAACATTTTAGAGTAATTGGTGGGGAAATAAATTTTTTTTTGATGTGTTTTTATATTTTTATGTATTTTTCTTGATTCTAATACTTTTTGGACATTTACGAAAATATTAATATTTTGAATTTATCTTTAAACCATAATTTTTTTATAATTTATGGTCGTTGTTTCAAATCGAATATTTTTTTGTGTTGTTTTATATTTTTCTTGATATTTTATTTTTCAGACATTTACGGAAATTTTTTCTTTTGTATTTTTTAAAACCATTATTTTGATATTTTTGAGCCTCACGCGTTGCATCACCCCTCAAGGTGTTGCGCGGAGGAGAAGTGGGCATGTGGTGCACCCTTAGCGTGCGGCTGGCCTAATGTGAGTCCACATCAATAGACATCGCGACAAGTGGTGGTTGAAACTCAACTCTCTTTGTTGTTGGTAGGCAGTTTGGTTGAGCCAATATTCTGGAAAATCACTTTTAACCCATTCAACTTTGAATTATCTCCAATTTTGCATAAAATATTTTTTCTTTGTTGGTAAAAATATGATAAAACAAAATAGATTTTGAGTTCGAAATAGATTGGTATTGCATATGTGAATGTCAATTTTAATATTAGATAATCAATTTTTTTTTGAAATACATCTTTTATCCCATTTAATTTTAAATTTTCCCCTATTTGTCATAAAATTTTTATCCTTTTTTAGTAAAAATTTGATGAAAGAAAATGGATTTGGAGTTTGAAATATATTGCTAATACACATGTGATGTAAATTTTAATATTGGATAATTAATTTTCATACAAGGAAGGCGACATCATCCTAGGCTTGTGCGCATCAACCATGCGACATCGAGTCTTTGAACTCAAATTATGCCTAAAATCCTTGGGCCAAAGGCATGTCTATCGGGTGCATCGGTCCTGGTTGACGCCAAGCTACATCGACCAAGGCCTTGGCGCATCGGCCTGGTGACATCAATTGAGGCTAGGCTTCATCGGCCAAGTGACAACAAACGATCTTAGAATACATCGGCTAGGCGGCACTGACAGGCTACATCAACCTAGGTATTCCTAGGTGCCTCAGCCAAGCAACATCGACTGAGGCTAGGCTACATCGGCCAAGGCCTAGGCGCATCGGTCAGGCGACATTAATTAAGGCTAGGCGAAAACGACCGAGGATTGGCTACATCATCCAAGGCCTAGCCCTACAGGCAACATTCACCGAGGTTAGGCTCTATCAGCAGGCGACATCCACCGAGGCTAGGCTACATTGACCAAGGCTTGGGCATATCATCCAGGCCACATCGATTGAGGCCAGACTACATCGCGGAGATCGGCGAACCTATATCTTGACCAAGTGCCTAGGCCTCCTAACATCAACCGAGGATCCCAAGCCAAGCAAGCCAATTTATTTTTTGAGGAGTTTTTATTTTTTTTTAAAAATGTATATTTTTCTTAAGTTTTGGACATTTACGAGAAAAATGAATTTAAATTTTTTTGAAAACCATTATTTCGATATTTTAAATTCATCTATGCAAGCTAAAAAAATTGAGGTGTTTCTGTATTTTTCTTATTTCTTATATTTTTAGAAAGTTAACAAAAAAATAATTTCATTTTATTCAAAAACCATTATTTTTGATATTTTAAAATCATTGGTGCAAGTCAAAAAAAATTATGGTGTTTTTATAAAAAAAATTATACTTTTCTTGATTTTCATAATTTTTCATGCACGAAAAAAAACAAAATTATGATTTTTTTAAAAACCATTAATTTTAATATTTCAAAGTTATTGATCTATGTCAAAAAAAAAATTGAGGTGTCTTTATTATTTTATATTTTTACTTGATTTTAATATTTTTGGATATTTACGAAAAAAATAAGATTTTCATATTTTTATTTAAAATAATTATTTTTGATATTTTAAAGTTACTAGTGCAAGTAAAAAAATTGAGATTTTTTATAATTTATGTTTATATTTTACTTAATTTTTTTTTCCTAGTCATTTTAAAAAAATGATTTTTTTCAAAAACTATTATTTTGATATTTTCAACTCATTGGTGCAAATCAAAATTTTTGTAAAGATGTTATACATTATTTTTTTTATATTTTTCTTTATTTTCAAAAACCCATTAGTTTCTATATTTTAAAGTGATTGGTGCAAGTCGAAACTTTTTTGAGGTCTTTTTATATATTTTTCTTGATTTTCATATTTTAGGTCATTTATGAGAAAATAAAATTTGATTTTTTTTGTAAGCCATTATTTTCGATATTTTTAAATCATAGGTCCAAGTTCGAATTTTTTATAAGGTGTTTTATATTTGTTTTATTTTTCTTGATTTTGAATTTCAGTCATTAACGAAAAAATAATTTGTTTTAATTTAAAAAAAGCCATTGTTTTTCAATGTTTTAAAGTTATCGGTAAAGTCGAAAAAATCTTAAAGGAGTTTATATATATATATATTTCTATAATTTCATATTTATCGGACATTTACCACAAAATCAATTTGATTTTTTTTTCAAAAAAACATTATTTTTGATATTTTAAAGTCATTGGTAAAAATAAAACAATAAAGTGTTTTTATATTTTAAAAATATTTTTCTTGATTTTTATATCCTTTGGTCATTTACAAAGAATAAAATTTTGATTCTTTTTTAAATCATTAATTGTGATATTATTAAGTCATTGGTGCAAGCCGAAAATATTTTAAAGGTGTTTTAATATTTTTCTTGATTTTTATATTTTTGGTCATTTACGAAAAGAAATTTGATTTTTCTTTTTGAAAACCATTATTTCTATATTTTAAAGTCATTGGTGCAAGTTGAAATTTTTTTAAAAGGTGTTTTTATATTATTTTTTTCCTTGATTTTTCATATTTTAGGCCATTTTCAGAAAAAATGATTTTTTTCCAAAAATGATTAAGTGTTAAACCACATGTGAGATAATTCTGCCCATATTCGTTACTCCCTGAAAGCACATTCAATTGACTTCCCCATCTACTCTCTTCAATCTCTTAAGAATTCTTATAGGTGTTTTGCTATTAGAACTTAGGTACCTTCTAGGTCAATATAAATATGACAGTTAAAATAGATAAAAGAATCCTCAGTAGTTCATCTTTTGGAGTAGTAGGTCGAGATCAACTTTGCCTTCATTACTAGCTTGTGCTACATCACATTCAATGTATGGTGCCTTTTTGAACGTCAAAACAGAAAACAAATAGTGATGCTTGAACGCACCATAAAATATGAACTCTAATAACATGAAAATGTCAAGTACCTATAAAGTTGTATCACGATTCATAACGTCTTCGAGTTAGCCGCTTTGGGCTCAACTAGATAGGTCTGAGCACACTAATATTTTTTTTTTATAACAAGTGACAGTGCTCGGAATCTTTTCTCATGCAAGATAGCAAATGAGAACAACTAGGATATGATCAATTTTTCCTCTCCCTTAACTGGACTATGTTTAATGAAGGGAAACTTACAAATATATACTACAATAAAAAAATATTTAACATTTATAGCAATAATATTTTTTTTCACCTGATCACTTTTAATTCATTTATAATACAAGTTTAATTCATATTACAAAGAATAATTTTTTATTCACATATAATACAAATTTTAATGATAAATAATTCATTATCACACATTTTAATACACTTATAATTCAATGTGTCAAATTTTTACCAAACAAACATAATGTACTTTAAAAACAATTATAATTCATATATAATTCATATATATTGCATACATAATTCACTTTTAATACATATTGCAGATTTAACATAGTATTGCTATAAATGGTAATAAGTAAAAAGTATTGCTAAAATCAGTAATTATTTATTAAAATGTAGCAATTCATGTAATTTTTTCTTTAATGAATTACTACGGACATATATTAAATGAATCTTTTAGTAGCTCTATTCACTTTTGATGGAAATCTGTATATGTGTATAATGTTATACTTATCTTTTGTACTAATGATGTAGATGAACTAGGTCCATGTATCTTCTATGTAGGTGACCTTAATATTTCCCTCTTTTTTTCTTGTTGTTATCAAGACCAAATATCAAGACTTGAATCAATACTAAAATGACTTCTCTGTGTAACAAAGGTTCACGAAGTTATCTTACTCCTCTATCACGTCCTCATATCACCCCTACTCCCATGTTTAGGTGATTTGATATATTCCATCTCTTTTCTAACTAGAAACTTTACGTACGTATTCGGCTCGTGTTATTAAAGCTTCATTCTCACATGCTTCCTATCTAACAAGTACCTTATAATCAAAACTAGTAGCTTCATGTACTCTAATCCATTAATCACAAGTTATGCCTAACCAATAAATTTCCTTTGTTAACCTTACCCTTTAGTCAAATACTAATCCTTTATAGCTAAAACATAAATCATTGTAGGAAGTACCATACATATATCATATGCATCAATTAGCACACTTATCACTACGTTTTATAATATTCACTAGTGTCTACTACGATGCATGTTAAGCTTATGTATATGAAAGTATAATATGTGTTTCCTTAAATAGGATGTCTTGATAGGTGTACTAGTGTCACATCCCAAGAGCATACCATAGAATATATGTCACTCTCAAAGTACAACCGGCATACTCGACCTCTCGGAGGTCTTATACAAGCCCTTCTGTATCGTTCATCGCATATACATAGTGAAAAGTAGTGCGGAATTAAAACTTTTCACATAACATTCTATAAGTGTTAAAAATATATTTCATATAAAATCCATAGGAAATACTAAGTCTCATTTCATCAAATCTTATACACAAGAGTACTTGCGACACGACCCATACACAATAGAAATATAGTACTGCTACGTGTATTAGAATACTTCAATAAAAGATATAAAGATATCTATGCCTTCGAGTCAAATGAGGACATACTTCAACTTCACTGAATGATGCCATACTCCAAGCCTTTCTTCCCGATGCTTTTCACGTACTAACCGCTATAGAGATAGAAATATATATGGAATTAGTACAAACACATGTACTAAGTATGGCATAATGAATAAAAATCATGGAAATGTACATTTATTGGAAATATGCATCTTTTGATTTAAATATCATAATGTAATCATAAGAACAACATTGATCAACTTAGAAACACATAAGAAATCACTTAGTCAATTTAGAACATTTTTAAGGCAACTTTACAATAACCTTAATTCAATGTACAATGAACCATAAGTCCATCATTCATCAGAAGAATTATACCGTTAGGACTTTCTACTACAAGGTTCATAACCTTACCATTATGTTCAAGGTTTCACATAGAGGACCTTCTTACAAACATTCAAGGTCTCATATAATTCATACATACAAGAATAAGAGGCTTTAGCATCCTAAGTCAAGATATCTCATATTCACATTCATACATAAATCAAGTAAGGGACACAAGTCTACCACACAAGACACACCAATACTTCACTAAGCACATGTTGCATATCATATTCAAGAAACACATAGGGACAACCTTCATCACCTTTAGGTCACCCAATACACTACTATAACATCATCAATATAGACATCATAAGACTCAATAACCAACTAGGAAGAAACATGCATCAACTCAAACACTACACACATCAAGACATAGTCATAGTCTAACATGATCACCTAAATAGCATCAATAGAAGAAACCACATAATTTCACATTACTTCACATGTAGGTAGATATGATCATACTTCACATAATCAACAACACAAATCATCATAATACTTCAAGTAGTGTCGACAAGACCATGATCATCATAATACATAAATTAACACTTACAAGGCCACATCAATCACATAACACCGACACTACAAGTGGACCATACCAATCACAATATAATTCAAAAGCTATAATACTTAAAATAAAAAGAATTGGGTCATCGTACCACCAATTCATTCTCTCCACTTCAATCCTTGTCTAAATCATCCAATTCAATACCATAAGACCCTTACTCATGGCCATGAACATCAATTCAATGCATAAATCATAATACTCAATGCATCTAAGTCAATTCAATATAGATTTATCAATCTAATACAAATTATACATTAATTGAATATAACACTTCCATCATTCAATAGACCATAGAAAACTACACTAGAATTCATAAACATTAAGGCAATATCAAGTTACCCATAAAGTAGTCAAAAACTAGGGTTCATCAATTACATGGGTTCATAGGTTAATTGAGTTAAAATCATCTAATTAACAACAATATAGTCAATACATAATGATTCAATACCTTTAATGCAAGAACCCATGGATAGATCATAAAATTGGACAAGTTTATCTTTGAAAACTTTAGAAAACTTCTTTGAATTTGGTCTCCTTGATGAATATAGTTTCAAGGATCAAAAAACACACCTCAATTATGTAAATCCTCCAATTTGATGAAGAATTACCACTCAAAACTCTAATCCAAGCTCTTCCTTGAGTTTTGGCTCCAATGGAGTTCTAGCGAATTTCTAAGGGATTTTGGGTTTTGATTTTGAAGAATGAATTCTTTGAAGTGTTAAAGACTTATAAACATGTTTAAAATACCCGACCCCTAAGTAACCGCCCTTATTCTTATTTGTACGTGGGATGAATTTACAACTTCACACCTAACATTACAGTGAGGCTGTCTAGGAAGACAGCCTCACAGACGGTTGGCCACCAACGGACCGTCCCTCAACCAACGGACCGTTCTGTTGGTCCGTGGTTTGGCACTGAGCCTGGTCCTTGGCTGCTCTTCATTCCACGATTAAGTATTGACCCACTCCCTCAATCGACGGGGCTTCGACCAGCCTACTGGCCGTCGATTGCCTCAGTCAATTGGGCTGGTCTAAGACAACCTTGGCTCAACGAAAGGGTCCTTCCTCAAGGACCCTTGGTTGGTCGTTGGAGATGTTTGCCCAGACATTTCCAACCCAAATATGTTTGTATACGAGTTTAGGACCTCTCACATGAATTTTATCCAAAATGAACACTTAAAACTCTACGAAACATGCCAAGACACACAATGTCGTTTCAAGGAAAGCCTTTCGAATGTCATGGACGTTCTTGGACGTTTGACCTACAAACTTCACGAAACTTGACACACTTCCTATATATACTATAATAACTCATTTAAGAACCTTATAATCTCATGAATTACACATAAACACATAAAACCATATATGAGGCACATAGGTGACTTAGTCGTCGAACGTCTTAGTCGTCCCTTGACGTTTGACTTCCAATGCACCTAAAACTCTAGACACTGCCTCAATAATACATTATAGACCATTTTAGGATCTTAGAACATCATGAAAACAATTTTAGGCTCTATTTCACCTAAGTTATTTTTGGGATCTTACAATCTCCCCAACTTGGACAACGTTCGTCCTCGAATGACACTTGCCACTCTTCGAACACTTCCAAGAATAGAGATTCAATAAGAAGCTCATAACCATACCACATAACACATTATACAATACATACATCTATAGAAACATCAATTTCACATGGTCAAGAGATTCACAATACAACAAGAAACTAGAATAGATTCTATAACTCATCATACCATAAAACTCATATCCTTCATTCCAAATAGAAAAAAATCATTTTATATTCATTATCATGCTCATATACTTCAGTTCTAACTACATTACAACAATTTTTGACCAAAGAATGAATTAGTCAATTTTTGCAAAATCTTACAGTAAGCAAACTTACAGTGTATTGTGCATTTTTTTTCAAAAATGCAACTTTTAGGAAATTCATGATGGAAACATGCTAATATGCAAGGTAAAATAATATAAACACCTTTTAGAACATAATCATAACTTCATAAAATACACAATTCAAGGAATCAATGAAATTCAATTTCAACAAGACTCCTAAACACCATGCACATGCAACAAGCTTCTAGGACATTTGTAGCCCATTTATTAACCATACTCCCCCACTTAGAAAGAACTCATATCACTAAAGAAATATACAAGTACTTAGCATCATCATCATCTCCCTTATCCAGCTTTTCTCCTATATTCCGGAGTGCATAGAAACGCCTCTGTGTTGGAGCATCATAGAAGTAGCAACTTGCTTACCATCTCTAGTAGGACAATCCCTAACTTTGTGTCCATATTTTCCACATCCAAAGCAACTCCCGGTACCCCTTAGACACTCCCCATAATGTCTCTTTCCACAAGTGATTTTACCCTACGGCACGACATAGGAGTTAAAAAGAAGGGAAACTCTATCGTCCTATAGCCTCTCGATCATAGATGTGTCGCGACTCACACCGATGGTCGAGAGTCTACTAGACGTGACTTGATGAGACTTTTTGATTTCTATACTACTTTCATATCCTATGCTATGATACCAAGCTTTTCACATCCCGAGAGTATACCCTAGAAGATATTGCACTCTCGGAGTGCAACCGGCGTACTCGACCTCTCGGATGTCTTATACAAGCCCTTTCGTATCGTTCATCGCATATACATAGTGAAAAGTAGTGCGGAATTAAATTTTTCAAAAAACTTCTATAAGTCTTTAAAATATCATTCATATAAAATCCATAGGAAATACTAAGTCTCATTTAATCAATTCTTAGACACAAGAGTACTTGGGACACGGCCAATACACAATAGAAATATAGTACTACTAAGTCTATTACAATACTTCAATAAAAGATATAAAAGACATCTATGCCCTCGAGTCAAATGAGGACAGACTTCAACTTCACTTGAATGATGCTATACTCCAAGACTTGCTTCCCGATGCTCTTCACCTACCAACCACTATAGAGATTGAAATATATATGGAATTAGTACAAACACATGTACTAAGTATGACATAATGCATAAACATCATAGAAACGGACATTTATTGGAAATATGATTCTTTTGATTTAAATACCATAATATAATCATAAGAACAACATTGATCAACTTAGAAACACATAAAAAGTCACTTAGTCAATTTAGAATATTTTTAAGGCAAGTTTACACTAACCTTAATTCACTGTTACAGTGAACTTCTTCACTGTTACAGTGAAGTTATTTAATTCTACCTTAGGTACTTTATAGTATATAATCCCCTCACTAAAAGCTATCCTAAGACTCACTTAAGAAATACAAAGAGAGACCGCCCATACACCCTCTCTAAGCATGCCTAAATGATCTTCAAGTCTACTTATAATGAGACACATACATTTACAAAACAGTAAAACACATAACATGTATAATATGACATTCTCCTTACCAAGGCTATCAAAAGACTTACTGAATTACTCCTAGAAGATAATGCTCATACAGTCTTTTCAAGGTTACCTAAATAATCCATAAGATTTCCTAAGTTTAGATCATGCCCAAAGTATCAACCAACTTCCCTAACTAGAGTAATTGTCAAGACTTCCCTAGATAAGAATGAAGAGATCATCCCTTATGCGCTCTTCACACTTTAACTAAGGCATCCATAAGTCACTCGAGATTAGGTACTCATTCATTGACATGCTTTCTAACATAAGCCATTATTTCATTATTTCATTAGGAAACATTCATCAAATAGAGGACATTCAAGTAATGGTCTTGAAGAAGACCTAGGGATTCTCAGTAACATCTTCAAAGCCTATTGTGCAATGTCTAGATAGCGTCACATACCACCACCTAAACTTCATAGAACTTCTCAAATTCTAATAGGTATCCCACATGATGAGAATAGTCAATAACCAACATAGACCATGGTAGCAAAACATGGAATCCGGAGTTGTAACCTACTCCGATAAGGGTGTTCTACTTGCAAATGGTAGAACTTTGACACATCCCATGTAGGCACATGGTTAAGCAATATGAAGGGCTTACTTTGTATTCGAGCCCCATTCTTTAACTAGAACTACTTCCCTTACCATTCTCACTAGAAGCTAGCCTTTGTTCTCATAGAGTAATTCACATTAAAGGTTCATACAAAGGGTTCCATATCAAGTTCATAACCCAATATACATTTACCCTACCATAGAGGTCCCCTAGGGCTGCCTTACAATGGCGACAAGAAGCTCATAATGACTTTACTAAGGATTGATATGATGCCATTCCAGACAATCAACCATAAGTCCATCATTCATCAGAAGAAGGATACCGTTACACTACTATAACATCAGCAATCTAACCATCATAAGACTCAAGAACCAATTAGGAAGAATCATGCATCAACTCTAAGACTACACACATCAAGACATAATCATAGTCTAACATGATCACCTAAATAGCATCAATACAAGAAACCACATACTTTCACATTACTTCACATGTAGGTAGATATGATCATACTTCACATAATCAGCTACACAAATCATCATAATACTTCAAGTAGTGTGGACAAGGCCATGATCATCATAGTGCATAAAGTAACGCTGACAAGGCCACATCAGTCACATAACACTGTTACCATAAGCGGACCATACCAATCACAACATAATTCAAAAGCTATAATACTTAAAATAAAGAGAATAATGGTAGCGTACCACATATCCATTCTCTCCACTTCAATCCTTGTCTAAATCATCCAATTCAATACCATAAGACTCTTATCCATCGCCATGAACATCAATTCAATGCATAAATCATAATACTCAATGAATCTAAGTCAATTAAATATAGATTTATCAATCTAACACAAATTATACATCAATTGAATATAACACTTCCATCATTCAATATCCCATAGAAAACTACACTAGAATTCATAAACATTAAGGCAATATCAAGTAACCCATAAAGTAGTCAAAAACTAGGGTTCATCAATTCAATGAGTTCATAGGTTAATTGAGTTAAAATCATCTAAGTGACAAAAATATAATCAACACATAATTATTCAAACCTTTAATGCAAGAACCCATGGATAGATCATAAATTTTGACAAGTTCATCTTTGAAAACTTTAGAAAACTTCTTCGAATTTGGTCTCCTTGATGAATAGAGTTTCAAGGATAAAAAACCATACCTCAATTATGTTAATACTACAATTTGATGAAGAATCACCACTCAAAACTCCAATGCAAGCTCTTCCTTGAGTTTTTGCTCCAATGGAGTTCTACGGAATTTCTAAGGGATTTTGGGTTTTGATTTTAAAGAATGAATTCTTCTAAGTGTTAAAGACTTATAAACATGTTTAATATACCAAAAAGACCCCTAAGTAACCTCCCTTTCTCTTATTTGGATGTGGGGGTGAATTTACAACTTCACCCCTAACATTACAGTGAAGCTGCGCAGGAAGACAACCCTATAGACGGTTTGCCACCAAAGCACCATCTCTCAACCAACGGAACGTTCTGTTGGTCCGTGGTTTGTGAATGAGGCTGGTCCTTGGCTGCTCTTCATGACACGAATAAGTTTTGACCGACGCCATCAATCGATGGGGCGTCGACTATCCTACTAGCCGTCGACTGCCTCAATCGATTGCGCTGGTCTAAGACATCCTTGGCTCAAGGCAAGGGTCCTTACTCAAGGACGCTTGGTTGGTCCTTGAGGATGTTTTACCGGACATTTCTGGCCCGAATATGTTCTTATAAGAGTTTAGGACCTCTCACATGAATTTTATCCAAAATGAACACGTAAAACTCGACGAAACATGCCAATACACACAAGATCGTTTTAAGACAAACCATTGGAACGTCATGGACGTTCTTGGACGTTTGACCTACAAACTTCATGAAACTTGACACACTTCCTATAAACACTATAATAACTCATTTAAGGACCTTATAAGCTCATGAATCCCACATAAACACATAAAACCACATATGAGGCCCATAGGTGACTTATTCGTCGAACGTCTTTGTCGTCCCTTGACGTTTGACTTCCAATCACCTAATACTCTAGACACTGCCTCAATAACACATTATAGACCATTTTAATACCTTAGATCATCATGACAACCATGGTAGGGTCTTGTTCACCTAAGTCATTTTTGGGATTTTACAACTAGTATGGGCAAGGGTATGGGACCTTGCCTATGTATTGCACATGTGTGCCTTGATAGGATAGTTCCTAGGTTTAGTTATCTAGGTGCATGAATATGAATGTATGTTCATGTGTTGTATTAATGTGTTTGTGTTAAAGGAGTGCTCACATATATGTATACACACACATGAATGATGATCTAGTTAATAGTAGAGTCTCTTGAGAGGTATGCTCAAGAGTACTCTAAAGCTAGATAGGTGCTTGAATATGCTATAAGCATATTAGAAATAAATATCATAAGCCTATATTTTATAAAGTAATGTTACTAAAGACTTTTAATAAAGGGAACCTAGCTTAGCACCGAGTGAACTTGAAAACGAGAGGTGTTGGCTTTCCTTGGAGAAAGATTTACCATTTTTTCCTTATAGAATGTTGTCTTACCTTATAGGAATATTCACCTATGGTTCCACATGAGGTGGTGGATTCCCTTTGAGGAAGGTTCACCCATGTTTTCTCATGAGATGAGGCTCCAATACCAATGAGCATGTAGAGGGTTATGTATATCTCTTAGTTCCATAAACTATGCTTGCCACATAGGATCTAGCAAGTGAATCTACTTAGTATTCTAGGATATATGCTAAGGTTCTACTTTGGCTAAGTGGAACACCTTCCGTTGGTGTAAAGCTCTACAACACCAAATTCCATGTTTAGCACCCATGGTCTTAGTGTCGGTTAAGACTATATCTTCCCTAAAGTAAAATGGACAATGGAAGTAAATGACTAAGGACCCTAACTAGGATAACCTGAGAGAAGAAACTTAGGATAGGTGGAAGTAATGGACCCACTTAGACATTGCACAAGTAGCTGTCTAAGGGGGTTCTAGGAAGGTGGTCTAATGTATGTGCATATGTTATGGTTCTCTTGCATGACATTGTGTTAATGTATACATGATGTGATGATATGCATAATGGTGGTGTTATTGACTATATGATGAAGGCATTGCTTGACATGAATGAAGTTGTCTTCACTTACTTGATGATTTATGAATTGGATTGTAAGGCTTGTGGTCTCATGATAGGTTTACTAAGTATGTGTGAGGTTATGGGGATTCACATGTACAATGCAATAGTAGACTTAGATTGGTGTCATGAGTAAGTTCTTATAATGATTTACGTGAAGTTAAGTGAATAGATGTGCAAGTTGATGTAGCTTACCGTAAAGCCATTAGAGTCTTGACTTAAGTGTGTCTATGATGCATTATATTTCTACCATGATATGTGTTGGTTTATGTAGGTTGTATGTATGCTTTCTTTGTGGCCCTAAGGTGATGCATTGCACCAAGTATCACTAGAGGGTTACTTGGGAGGTTAAGGAGTTAAAAGAAAAGATGTCCACTGTAAAAAGGGAATTAGTCACCGTAAAGTGAAAGGAGCTCACTGTAAAGTAACCTCAAATGTGGCTTAAATTCTATATGTGATTTTCTATAATGTTTGGCCTTTGAATATGTCTATATGAAGTATGTGAATGATATAAATGCTATTGTATCAAGGTTTTATAAAGTTTTTACAAAGAGGAATGAAGTATGATTTCAAGTAAAATGTCCCTTTCAAATGCATGTTTTTGCATGGTTGCCATACTTAGTGCATTCTTGTACTAACACCATTCTTGTATACTTTTTACAAAAAGTGTAGGTTATGGATGCTTAAAAGGATGTCTCCAATATTGAAGAGCTTTATATGTGATTCCCAAGCTCAAGGAAAGGGGTCCTTAAGTTCCAAGGATTCCCTACTTATGGTTTAGTGTAAAGTTCTAAATATTGTGCTTATGTATTATGTTGTAAGGGCCGTGTTCCTAAGGTACTCTTATGATGTTGAGTCTAGGATGTAAAACACGGCCCTCAACACCTTATATTTGCAGTCAAACATCACCAAACCAGGATTGAACGTCGGTCCACAGTCCCTCGGTCAAGTACGTCGATGGCTGTGATAGTTTTTTAAATCAGGGCTGCTTTGGTCTTTTATCCTATGCATTGGGTATTAAACTACTTCGTTTTACACATAAACTATGCCGTTTCACTCAATTTAGGCCTAATAATCTAGTCTGAACTTACCTATAACAAGGTATGTGAGATTTTACTAGTGGGTTCCTTTCACAAGTTAGGTACCAAGAATTAAGTTAGTTTTTCAGATTTTCATAAACTGTTCAGACCTAGGGTTTCTAACTTTTCAAGATTTATTGTGGTTATGGTTCCCTTGATCTAAATAACTTGTTTCTTGATAATTTAGCATAATTCTATGCATAGTACTCAGAAACTTAGTTTGTGTAGATTCATTTTGTTCCTAAATTATACTTTCTAGGTTACTTAAATAGATAATCCTGGTCCAGTTTTGAATGTGATATTATAGGTATATAAATGTTGCATTTTTCAGATTTTGCATTTCAGTATTTTGAGCTATTCAACGTTTCAGTATTACAGTCATAATATGTTATATACATATTTATTTGGGAGTAGACTTAACACCGAGTTAGACTAAGGTTTTCCATACCCTTGTAGTCCTAGAAATACGTGCCCATGTAAAATATAAGTACCTCTATGGGCATCAGATATGGTGATTAGACAATCATGCCTTTATATATATGGAAAGGTATATTGGGTCCTCTCGGCATATACAACGGAGTACACGCTTAGGTAACATGGTTTTATGTCGATTAATTGTAGATCCCGCAATCAGACTCTTAGTGCACTTGAACATGTTTTCAGCATATACTTCAGTATTCAGTGTAGCACGCCATGTTAATTATAAGCACTTGGTCATTGAATTCAGTTCTATTTTCAGTATTTTGATTCTTGCTCAGTTTACATTATTACTCAATTATGCCTTATTTAAGCTTATAAATGCTTATTCATCTTAGTATCTATATCCTGCAGGCTTAGTACATTCAAAGTACCGACACGTTCTCTACACTACTGATTTGTTAGTTTACGATATTATTGATGCAATTCACTTATATGTTATATATGTTTAGGGCTATATTGTAATAGAAATAATGTGTATTGTCATGTTTGTAGGAAATAGGCTTTGATGCGGTTGAGTGACATGACAACTAAAATTTTGCAAAAGGAACCACCCATAGATATGGTCCACGGACCGTATGTCCTTTGACGATTCATCGATGGATAAGCATAGATTGAGCATTAGGGAAGTTTGACCAAATGTGGAACTACAGAGCAATTGATGAATCCTAGGTCGACCCATGGGCCGTCATACACATCTGCCGAATGTTTTCAAAGAGTTAATGTTCAAATAGTTGAAGAAAATTCTAAGTGTGGAGCCACAGAAGAGGACCCACAGACCGTAGATCATCCTACAGTCCATCGTAAACGTCTGTAGTTGATAATATGAGAGTGATAGTTCCAGACCCTGCTTAAATGTTCTAAGTGTTGACCAAAGAAAGGGGACTTACGAACCATAGGTTTACCCATGATCCGTAGGTTTAGTCGTCCAATGATGCCATGTTTCAGAAGTTTCTTTTCGTATTTTGTTTCCTTTTTGATAAGGACATGTTTTTCTTTAAATAGGTTATGAAAACCTCATTTTTAGGGGTTAGACATTCTTGTTTACTTTTAGTTCTTGGTATTTTCTTTGGGAATTAACTTTCAAACTTTGGCAATTTGGTTTCCTATTTATAAGAATTCAATTATATTTTCAGTATATAGATTCTTGCTCAGTTTACATTATTACTCAATTATGCCTTATTTCAGCTTATAAATGTTTATTCATCTTGTCTATATCCTGTATGCTTAGTACATTCAAAGTACCGACACGTACTCTACACTGCTGATTCGTGAGTTTACGATATTATTGGTGCATTTCACTTAAAAGATATGTATGTTTAGTGCTATGTGTAATAGAAGTAATGTGTTTTGTATCATGTTGTAGGAAATATGCTTGGATGCAGTTGAGTGAGCTGACAACTAAAATTTGGAGAACGAACCACCCACAAATATAGTCCACAGACCATATGTCCTTCGACGATCCGTCGATGGGTAGGAATAGATGGAGCATAAGGGAAGTCTGACCAAGTGTGGAATTACAGAGCAATTGACGAATCATAGGTCGACCCATGGGCTGTCCTGCACATCTGTCGAATAGTTTCAAAGAGTTGATGTTTTAGTACTTGAAGAAATTCTAAGTGTGGAGCCACGGAAGTGGACCCACAGACCGTAGGTCATCTCCATCCTGCACGTCTGTCATTGATAATATGATTGTGATGGTTCCAGTCCCTGCTTAAATGTTCTAAGGTCCCCCTTTCTTTGCAGTCAACAC
>JAJJBR010002289.1:0-46459 GCA_022817965.1 Solanum lycopersicoides
TTTATTTTATATATACCATTACTATTTATTTATTTATTGGATAATATTTATATAGTTACTATATATTGGGGGAATTGTGGGATTCTCCCACATCAATGGCTGACAGTCGCATATAGTGATACATAAGACATACAGTCACGTAGAACATTAGTATACAACATATATACATTCATTTCACAACCAATGCATCTAAAATCCCTTAAATTACAGCTATGTTTTGAAAAATCTTTCTACGTTGGGTAATTAGGTGAAAATGTTGCTAATGTTTTGATGATCTAGCGGTAGAATTGTTCAATGTCATAGTAATACTTCAGTTTGATTTTCATTTGCTATATTTTAATTTTTATATATTTATTTTGAAAAGGGAAAACGGTCAAATATGTCCTTAAACTATTTAAAAAATCTAGATATATCCTCCGTTTAAAGTTTGGTTTACTCATGCTCTCGCCGTCCAACTTTTGGTCCAAATATACCCTTATGAGCGTTAGTTGTCATGTTGGACATATCCAACTCATTTTTATTTTTTAAATGCCACAAGGAATAACCATATTAATTTGACATTACGACATGACATTTATGTGAAAATAGAAAGATATTCGGACTCATAAAATCCGACCCATAAATCAACTCCTTTTAAATACACTATCCGACCCATTTTTGACAATTTTTATTTATTTTTATTTTTTTGGGTAAATCTCGAAAATGAGTAATTAATTAATAAAAAATAGGAATAATATGAAAAAATATATAAAATTAACACCAAAAATTCAAAAATAAATATAGTAACCTTATATCTAACATTTCAATAGTTTCTTAAAATTTTTTATTTTTTAAGTAAATATCGAAAATGAGTAATTGATTAATAAAAAGTATGACAAGTAGAAAAAAATATGATATTAAAGCCAAAATTATACAAATAAATATAGTACATTTCATTCTACAATTTTTTTTAAATTTTTATTTTTTTCGACAAATCTCGAAAGAATAATTTATTAATAAAAAAGGAAAAAATAAAAACAAAATAAAAAATTTACGTCAAAGTTCACAAACAAATATAGTAACCTTAGATTCAATAATTTCAACAATTTTTTTAATTTTTATTTTTTCAGTTAATCTCGAAAACTGAGCAATAGATTAATTAAAAAAATAGGAAAGTATGAAAAAACTATAGAATATACGCCAAAAATCACAAATAAATATTTTAACCTTAAATTCAACAATTTCAAAAAAAAATCATTTTATATTTTTTATTTTTCCTATTTTTTATTAATCAATTACTCATTTTTGAGTTACCAAAAAAATACAAATAAAACAAATTTGTTGAAATTGTTGAATATAAGGTTACTATATTTATTTGTGAATTTTTTGTGTAAATTTTATTTTTTCATATTTTCTTTTTTTTATTAATAAATTACTCATTTTCGGGATTTGTCAAAAAAAAAAAATTTTAAAAAAATTATAGCATGAAATGTTACTATATTTATTTGTAAACTTTTGGCGTTAATATCATATTTTTTTCATACTTTTTATTAATCAATTAGTATTTTTAAGATTTATCAAAAAAATAAAAAAATAAAAAATAGTTGAAATGTTAGATTTAAGGTTACTATATTTATTTGTGAATTTTTGGCGTTAATTTTATACTTTTCATATTTTACCTATTTTTTATTAATCAATTACTCATTTTGGGTTTACCAAAAAAATAAAAATAAACAAAATTGTTAAAAGTGGGTCGGATAGTGTATTTAAAAGGAGTTGATTTGTGGGTCGGATTAGGTGTTTATGAATCCGAATATCTTTTCATTTTATATAAATGTAATGTGGTAAGGTCAAAATGACATGACAATTTCATGTGACATTTAAAGAAATGAAAAAGGAGTTAGATATGTCCAACATGGCAACTAACGCCCATAAGGGCATATTTGGACCAAAAGTTGAACGGCGAGGGCATGAGTGAACCAACTTTAAACGGAGGGTATATCTAGAACTTTTTGAATAGTTTAGGGGCATATTTAACCCTTTTCCCTTTATTTTTAAAAAGGATTAAAAAACATCCCCTTTCCCCCTCTAGTCTATATATATTGTTGAATAATCATTGTGAAAGACATCAACACTTCTCCTCCACAATTTTTCTGTAGTGTCTCTACATCTTTTTATTTTCATATCTTTAGTAAAATGGGTCTAAAGTCGGTGTTGTGTGCTAAGATAGAAATGAAGGCTAATAAGGATGTGTTTCATGATGCATTTACAAATAAACCACACCATGTCTCTACTATGTGCCCTTTGCATGTACAAGGTTGTGAGCTTCTTGAAGGTGCCTTTGGAACCGTTGGATCTAAAATTTGTTGGACATATACTCTTGGTAAGTTGAATATTTAAAAATTTCTTAACAAAAATATTTTTCGTCAAAAAGGGATCGGAAATTTCTACTAGGGACGAAGGGAGAATATTAGCAACCGATTCGAACAAATCTAGTACCTATTGATTAGATCATGTAATTGTGTTAGGAATTTCATTAAATATGTATGAATATTTAAGTGTGAATCCAATAACTAAGACAAGGTAGTGGGTTTGGTAATATACTCAAAACACATTAACTTCAAATCTTAGCTCGATCTTTGCTTTCCATTCATGAAATCATTTTCCTCTATCTTAATGTCATATTTACTTAGCTTGCTCCAATTAACAATTAAATAGTATTATTATTACTATTATTATTATTATTATTATTATTATTATTATGAGTAATGCTAAATGACCAGAAAATTTGGCCAGAATTTAGCTAGAAAATTAAAAAAATTATAATATTTTTTCAATTTTAAAATAAACTAATTTTTCTTTTCATTTTTTAGTTAAAATATATTAAAGTGAAAATGATAAAAATGTTCAAAAAGGTAATATAATATAAGTAAAATGTTATTCTTACCATATTTTCTAGCCAATTTTTTTTCCTATTATTATTATTATTATTATTATTATTGTTGTTGTTGAGTCATAAACCTTTCCTACTAAGTTAAAGGACAAGCCAAATATGAAGAATTTGTATTTTCCTTTTAGTAAAAAAAAAAAGAAGTCAAATTACAACCCCCAACCCCTGCCCTTTCTCTACCTCATATCCCATACTCATGATTGTCTTAGATATACACAAATATTTTTTAAAAATATATAAATAAATACAAACCACTAACTTTTCTAAATAAAACCCTTTTTCCTTTCTACCAACATTGTAACTATTTGGTACTCATTTCCAACTTCTTCTTTTCTTAAAGAACTCTTATGATTACACATGATGAAATTTGGGAATAACTCTTTTGTTTTTGTAAGGCAGAAGGGGCAAAGAAGATCTCCAAGCAAATAATTGAAGCCGTGGATCATGAAAAAAAGGTGATCACATTCAAAGAATTTGAAGGAGATCTAGTGATTAATTATGATAATTTTAAGGCAATTCTTCATATCGAAACAAAAGACGAAATAGATTTAATAAGTTGGACAATAGAGTATGAAAAGCCAAATGAAAATGTCCCTGAACTAGTAAATTTTCTGGACTTCTTTATTGGTATGACCAAAGCTATTGATGATCACCATGTCAATTAATTAATCGATGGGATCTCATATATATATATATGCATGTGAGCTTTACATAAATACTCCATGCTATGTTTGTTGTTTGAGAGAATGGTAAAAATAATAATCCATATGTTGGTTGTGTACTGTAATTTTTATTTGTTTTTTATCTTTGGTGATTTCATGTTTGTTGTGTCTTTCTCATGTAACCTTTGTGTTGTGTAATAAGACATGGGTATGAAGTTCATATTCGTCTCCTCCTAGTTTGTATAGCGATATTTTATTTTTATTTTTCTAAAAAGTATCAAATATATTCTTGTACTATCAGAATGGTTTAATATGGAAAAAGATATAAAATTCCCCTAAATTTGTCCGCGTAACTTACTTTAACATTTTAATTAAACGGGTGTTTAAATACCCCCTTAACATCTTTTAAGTGTTTTTTTCAACCCTTTCATCACTAGCCCAGTTGAAGGCTCGGTGTTATTGAGTTACACACGTTTTTATTCGTCCACACGTATATTAACTAAATTCCTAATTAATTACTTAAATCTCCATAGTAATTCTTTGTTTGCATCACTAATTGTCTTCCCCGATGTTTGTCACCTTCTCAACAACTCTTCTTTTTACGGTGAAATTTTCTTCAACGTTTCTTCTTTCATTATATAATAATTTTCTCTTTATGTAAAGAATAAAAAAAAACTTTTTTCGATTTTCTTTCTTTTCATGAGAAAATAAGTTCCAATATTTCATTTGTAGACATAAATTTCAACGTACATTAAACCAACAACTACTACACCCTCCATAATTATATCTAAAATTGAGCCAAAAACTAAATCCATCGATGAAGTTACCCCTCAATCTACAAATTATAATTCAAATTTTAACTGTAATTCCATTTTAATTTTAATTACATCATACCACCTTCCTCAAAAATAAAAAATAAAATATTTGCAATAAAATGTTAGTTCATCAATGAATTGAAAGAAATCTCCGCGATCAATTTTTTGCTAACAATATTGTTGGAATTCTACCCTCCTGAATTCTATAAAGGAACACGTAAGGATTACTTGTTTCTGTTTGTTTGAAACTTAAAAATAATAAGATTTAACAGCACTTTATATTATTTATAACCTTCACACAATACAACGATTACAAAGTTCTTGTAACCCAAGAAATTATAAACTCTAATTTTTTCCCCTCAAGATACAAAAACTACTCCCTAGCTTTGTATCTTCTAACGCTCAACAAGTTTTGCAACTCGTTAAGTAACTCCTACTTACACAACTCAAATTATAAACAAGACTCTTGAATACAATCTTACAAATTATCACACAACTCGCAGCACTCAAAAGTATTTATCAAAACTCTCTCAAACCTCTTGATCGTGTTTTGAACTCCTCTCTTTGTAAGTGTGCAATTTTTTCTGATGCAAATAGCTCCCTATTTATAGATCAGAACTTCAACAACTCCCTGTATAACTCAACTTGTATTTGCTTTCTTCAAATCCTTGTTGACTTCTACTTGGACTTCTTTCAAACCTCTTTACAGTACTCCAACTTCAACTTGGTTTAACAAAACCTTTTTCTTAAATAAATAAGAAAATACGTTTCCTTAAATAGATAAGGAAAACTCACGCTCCTTAAATAGATAAGGAAACACACGTTTTTGTTGACTAAATCATCACCGCCTCAGGAATCAATATTTGTATAATAGTTTCCTTAAACTAATTTGCTCGACATTCCTATTGTTAATAGAACTACAATTATAACTGCACTTTCAGGACCAAGTTGATACTACCTGTTCTTCTGTTTGTTACCATAGTCAAAACATTGAGATATAACAAATTCCCCCTTTTTGACTATGGCAAATAATTCAACTACTACTAACATACAGGTAAGTAATTCCAATTTAATATACAGAGTCTGTTGTTTTTGTCTGAATGTTGTTGCATATTGCATGTTGCTTCCCCCTTTTGACATTAGACAAAAAGCCATAAAATGAAAATATATAACAAAAACTAACTAAGTCATTAGTTACATCAGAAACAGATCACAAAAATAGTTAGTCTCATCAAAAGAAATGCCTTAACTAAGCATAAACAACTAAACATCAAAACATAAATTCATAGCCAAATATCACTAAGAATTACACAGAGGGAGAAGTTGGTTTTGTCAGAAGACCACAAACTTGCTGTAAACGGGTAGAATTAGAAGCACGCTCATCATCCAAAGCCTTCTGAGTCTTAGCGAGTTTCTTTTTAAGCTTAGAAATTTTATGATTCAATCGACCCATCTTCTTCTCATATTCAATATGTAACTGACTAAGCTCAGTCATGTGATAAGATTTCAAGATCTCAATTTTCTCATCCTTAGCAGTCACTGAAGACCTTAATCTTTGCATTTGTGCATTCGGGCCTCTTGAGAGTGGAGGGAAAGTAGCAAGATAAACAAAGCCAATTACATCCTTAACAGTTTGTTCATGCCACTGCTTTACAGGGACCTGAAAATACTCAAAGATGTGTGCAAACCAAAAACCATATCCAAGCCCATTGTTGAAGTTATCATCCACACACATCCTATTTATATGACGTAGAATCAATTTAGGCAAGTTTATCTGAACCTTAGTAACCAGTAATTCCATAATTGTAAGATCCAAATAATTTGCTTCGGTACGCTTTTCTTTTCTTGGAATAAGAACCTTATGAACCATGTCAAATACTAGTTTATGAAGAGCAATCATAGCACCTCTATCCACCATAGTTGAATTTCTAATGTGGGATCATTGAAAAGCGACGTGATATTTCAAGAGCAGAAGTACCTTCTACGACCGGCCAACTACGTTTGATATAATCACACTAACCTGAGTTGGGCACATCTAGGATTTGTGCTAACACTTCAGGTGTTAGGGTGAATGATACACCACCAACACTACTAGTGATAGACTCAACAGACCCAGTAGCATTAATGTAAAACTCTCTAGTTTCCTTCCTGGATAGTTTGCCACGATAATGTAACAACCCTAAAAAAATGAATAAGATAAATGCTTAAGGTGTCAAGAATGCTTGCGATTAGACCAAGGTTCACACGGATTGATACGCGTAGAACCAGACCTCAAAACCCTTACTACGACCAAGCCAACTAGCTTGGGGAGTTAGTTGAGCTTGGAAAGGTTGGAACCAACCAAGTAAGGCTCTCGAAAATGAAGATTTAATCGAATGAGTCTTTACCGTACTTAAAAAGAAGAAATTTTAAGTTTTGAGGGTCTAGGGGTAAAATGGTCTTTTACCAGGATAAGGTAATATCGTAATTACACTAAATAAATATTAATTAATTATTTAATAAGATGAATGGGCAATTTGGGGAGAGAGAGCCGAAATTGAGCTCTTGAAGTGGAGTTTTGCTCCACCCGGGTTCGAACCTAGGTGGAAGCAATGATTTAAATTGTTTTTATTTAAATTAATAAATTAATTTAATTAATTAATATTTATTAGCTGATTTAAAAAAAAGGAAAATCAGATTTTAAAATATTAAGGAGAGTCCTAAATTGACTAAGCCACTATCTAAGCCTAAACAACTTCACACGTTTCACTCTCTCGCAATCTCTCTCTCACGTTTCATCATCTCTCTCTCTCACGTTGGTTTCTGTCAAAAACAACTTCAAGAACTGAAATTATATTAAGAGTTCTTCACACTTGAAGAACTCAAATGAAATTTTAAGAAAAACAAAGTAACCAAAAACGTTAAGGCAAAACAAAGTTGTCTGTCGAGTGGTGTGGACGTTGAGGAAGCTTGGACTGATTTTGGAGAGGGTTTTGGGCAGTAAATTCATCGTTTGAACATCAATAAAGGTATGAGTTTCTTCTCTCTTGGTCCCTGTCATTAGATCTCAATGATTCGTAGGTTGGGTATGTTTGCTTATAGATTTAGGTATGTGTGATGTTCTTGTGCTGAATGTGAATATGTTTATGTACGTGAAATCATTAAAATGAAATCAATGTGTGTTCGAAGTTATGTGCAAGTTTGTGAATGTGGCAAGGGCCTCGGCTTGATGCTCAAAATTTTATAAAGTTGTAGTTGTTGTTTTATGTGCATAAATCCATGAAAAATCGTGATGTTCATTTAAGGAAATGTGGCTGATTTAGTGACAATCTTTTAGCCAAATAAACTCATGAAAGATGCACCTAAAGAAGTGTTAAAATGGTATATGAATACACCCTATGAATCAAGTTAAAACGTTGATAAAAATTGAATTGAAAATGACCAAAATTTCCAGCAACTATGCAAAGTTAAATTAGATTAAAGTTTAGTAAAGAAAATCTGAAAATTTAGTGAGTTTTAAAGGGGTGAGGCCACCAGGATTCGAACCTGTGACCTCACCTATTTGGCTACTGGATTTCGCGAGAAAAAGAGGAAAAATGAGGCTGGGGGGAATCGAACTCGGCTACTGGTTTGGGAAAGGAGAGGAAAATGATTTAATTAAATAAATGGGAGGCGTGGGAATCGAACCCACGACCTCCAGGTAGCGAGTGAAAGAAGAGAAATAAAGAAAAGAAAATGTGAGGTGTGGGAATCGAACCCATGACCTCAAGGATGAAAAGGAGAAGGCGAAATTAATTAAAAAAAAACAAAGTGAGGTTGTGGGGGCTCGATCCCACAACCTCACTGCCAAAAACGCCTAGCCTACTGAAGTTAATTAAAAAATAAAATAGGAGGTTGTGGAGGTTCGAACCCACCACCTCACAGCCTCTATTAAAATTCAAAAAAAAAAAATAAGGAGGCTGTGGGGGTTCGAACTCAAAACCTCCAAATGTCCAGCGAAAATAGAGAATAAAATGAAAGAGGTTGTGGGGGTTTAGGTTTAGGCGAAATTGGGCAATAAGATGTTAATGAAAAGTAAAAAGGGGTCGTGGGGGTTCGAACCCACAACCCTTCGGCCAATTTAAGAGGAAAACCAAGTAGAAAATTAATGATTTAATGTTAATGTTGGGGTTCAATCTTGAGTCCCAATGTCATAGATATTAAAAATAAAATCAATGAAAAATCGCCGTCCAACTTTTGGTTCAAATATATCCTTATGAGCGTTTGTTGTCATGTTGAACATATCCAACTCATTTTTTATTTCTTTAAATGTCATATGGAATAACTATATTATTTTGACCTTACCACATTAAATTTATGTGAAAATAGAAAGATCGGACTCATAAACACCTAATCTGACCCGTAAATCAATTCCTTTTAAATACACTATCCGATCCATTTTTAATAATTTTTTTTAATTTTTATTTTTTTGGGTAAATCCCGAAAATGAGTAATTAATTAATAAAAAATAGGAAAAATAAGAAAAAAATATAAAATTAACACCAAAAATTCAAAAATAAATATAGTAACCTTAAATCTAACATTTTAATATTTTTTTAAAATTTTCATTTTTTCGGTAAATCTCGAAAATGTGTAATTGATTAATAAAAAATATGACAAGTATGAAAAAAAATATGATATTAAAGCCAAAATTATACAAATAAATATAGTAACATTCCATTCTACAATTTTTTAAAAATTTTTATTTTTTTCGACAAATCCCAAAAATGAATAAGTTATTAATAAAAAAAGAAAAATATGAAAACAAAATAAAAAATTTACGTCAAAGTTCACAAATAAATATAGTAACCTTAAATTCAATAATTTCAACAATTTTTATTTTTTTTATTTTTTTCAGTAAATCTCGAAAAATGAGTAATAGATTAATAAAAAAGTTAAACAATATGAAAAAACTATAGAATTAACGCCAAAAATCAAAAATAAATATTTTAACCTTAAATCCAACAGTTTCAAAAAAAATCATTTTATATTTTTTTCATATTTTCCTATTTTTATTAATCAATTACTCATTTTTTAGATTTACCAAAAAAATACAAATAAAACAAATTTGTTGAAATTATTGAATATAAGGTTACTATATTTATTTGTGAATTTTTTGTGTAAATTTTATATTTTTCATATTTTTTTTTACTATTAATAAATTACTCATTTTCGGGATTTGTCAAAAAAATAAAAAATATAAAAAAATTGTAGCATGAAATGTTACTTTATTTATTTATAAACTTTTGGCGTTAATATCATATTTTTCATACTTTTCATATTTTTTATTAATCAATTAGTATTTTTGAGATTTATCGAAAAAATAAAAAAAATAAAAATATATTGAAATGTTAGATTTAAGGTTACTATATTTATTTGTGAATTTTTGGCGTTAATTTTATACCTTCCCATATTTTTCCTATTTTTTATTAATCAATTACTCATTTTGGGTTTACCCAAAAAAATAAAAATTAAACAAAATTGTTAAAAGTGGGTCGGACAGTGTATTTAAAAGGAGTTGATTTGTGGGTCGAATTAGGTGTTTATGAATCCGAATATCTTTTCATTTTCATATAAATGTAATGTGGTAAGGTCAAAATGACATGGCAATTTCATGTGACATTTAAAGAAATGAAAAATGAGTTGGATATGTCCAACATGACAACTAACGCCCATAAGGGCATATTTGAACCAAAAGTTGGACGGCGAGGGCATGAGTGAACCAAACTTTAAACGGAGGGTATATCGAAACCTTTTCGAATAGTTTAGGGGCATATTTGATATTTTTCCCTTTTTAAAAAGGATGGATAAATTTCAAGTAGTTCATTAGTATTTCTTAAAAATTACCCCTTAAGTTGCTATTTTATGACTAATGAACACAAATTATTCACTAATCTTTTCTAATATAGTGATTTATGCATTGATTTTATGATATGATAAATACTTTTATTATGACCAATTATTTATAGTAACGATGACAGAAAGACGAACGGAGGAAATATATATATATATATATCAAATTTTTATTTTGCCTAGCTTGCTCTATTGAGGAAAAGTCTGCATTCATACTTTCATAGGGTGTAGGGAGTGGAAAATAAGATAGTAAACATGAACACACAATTTAACAAATTATATGCTCATACATTCCATGACTGTCTCGTTTCTATTTAAACTAGATATTAGATGATCACGTTAATGCAGGTCCAACGTATGTTAATTTTTTTCTTTTAATTATGTGACACAAATGAAATTTAAAAAAACAAACTAAATATTTTATGTGTTTTTTTTAAAAAAAAAATTGATTGTTAATTTATATACCCTTTTTGTCATTTTCAAATGATATAAATTATTCGATTTGTTTCATTTTATGTGATACAAGCGATTTTATGAAAATCAACGAAATTTCTTATATGGCTCTC
Organism: Solanum lycopersicoides; assembly: GCA_022817965.1. Classification (NCBI taxonomy): domain Eukaryota; kingdom Viridiplantae; phylum Streptophyta; class Magnoliopsida; order Solanales; family Solanaceae; genus Solanum; species Solanum lycopersicoides. The sequence goes on from JAJJBR010002289.1 coordinate 10,844, forward strand.
ACATATTTTTAGTTGTCATTTTACTATTATTCATAATACTTTTTAGTTCTTACGTTATTTTCAAATAATATTTGTAACTTTTTTTGTTTCGATAAAAATAAGGGAGTCAATCAAACCTCATTATGTTTTTTAATTATATTTTTTTTTTTAAATCTTAAATTGTTACATTGCGTTTTTAATCTTCTTTTTATGTAATTTTCAAATATGTAACAAATTAGAAATTAGAACGAAGAATTAAAGTTTTTAAATCATTATATTTAATTTTTAATATATAACTCCCTCCTTTTAGATTTATATGAACTTATTTTTTATTTTCATTTCAAAAGAAAATAACTTCTAAATTTTAATTTTTTTATATAACATATTTAAGATTACAAAATTAAAAAATATATCAATACACAAAATTTAGATATACATATAAATTTTAGTTTTAATTATGATAGATTTCACTTAATATTATACCTGATATATAATTATTAAGAGCTAAGCGTAATAACAATAACGTTCAGAAAATACAAGTATAGCCTTTTCTTCAAGTCAAACCCATAACCAGAACGAAACCACAAGCATTTGATCACCAAATTCCATCAAATTATCCCTATAACTAATCATTTATAAATTATCCTAATGATTGCCTCAGTCATTATCCAACTACACTATAATAACCAATCAAATCTCAATTTCCCAAAGTATAGAAACGTTATTCCAGCATATCATAATACACATTAAATTCAACTACTTTCCTTTCTATTTGCCAACCCCCAACATAATTATTATAATAATAATAAGACCTAAACCTTTATACATAAATGTATCAATTGAAATTTTTACCTGGGTATTAGCCGTGACTCCTCTTCGGAGGTTATCTTTTGTTTCCAGAAAATAAGAACTAAAGGTTTCAATTCCTAATTTTTATTTTAATACATGGGTCATGAACTTAAATTATATTACTTATGGATTTGGCCCATTAACCATATACTAAATTAATTAATTTAAATTACACCTTAGTTAAAAGATTGTAGTTAAATGAAGAGCCCAAAATTTCCATTTAAAATTTATCGAAATGGATCTTCTATGAAAAGAAAGGATTAGTTCTCAAAATGATCGGACGGGTCATTACATAATTATTTTATTCATATACAATTTCATTGTATTCAAGTTATGCGTGTACTCAATTTATCACAGATACGTATAACATGATGTGCATATACGCAATAATATATTTTTTTAAATTTTAATTTGTTTATAACTTTATACAAAGTATAAGAAGTACGTAATAAAATTTATATTCTCAAAATAAAAATACGTAAAATTTAAATATTAAAATGTTCTTTTAAAAATGTTATCTTGATATGAGTTATGACATCTAATCTCGATCTTCTGTTAGATTATGTAGAATTTAGATATCTTTGGTATATTAATATAGGAGTAATATGAGTCGTGCCATACTCGATTTTGGCTCTCAATTATTGAACATTTTTTTAGTGGTGAAAGTGGGAGGGCATATTTGTGGGGCAGTTCTAAGGGCTTATCATAAAAATGTAAATTATGCCTCAAAAGTCAAAAGAAACTAATTTAACAACCATTGGACGTAGCAAATTCATTTTTCTTTTATTCTTAGGAAGAAGGACATTCATATACATACGTAATGATAACACACACAAACAGCTTATATAAGCTTGCATTCAAGAACAAAAACTCCCCTATGATATTCGAATAAAGTAAAATAGTTTAGATATATCGACTCGCCAATATTATTTTCAAAGCATAGAATCATTAAATATTATAATCGCTTAACTAGTTGAAGGTGGGGAAATCACGGCACCCTTAGCAATCTTGGACTTGAACAACTTTGTCAAATCTGGAGTCATATTAAGAGCAGCCTCTAAAATTGATGGAGATGCTGCTTCCCAAATTGATTTTTTTCCGCTCGATAATTCTCCATATGTTTGCCTGTAAATACATATAATATCATGTCAATTATTTGCATGTTTAGTTTTTCTATATCTTAGTTAAACGATAGGATGACTACTTACTTTGACGATGTTTTCAGGGAGAAAAATTCAATCCCTCCTTCATCAGCTTCCACAACAAATGGAAAGAATTTTGGTACAAAAAACAGTTCACCTTCTTCCACTTTTGTATCCAACACAACCTTACCTGAAAGTCGTACAATTACAACACGTCCACTTCCTTTAGTGACATAACTCAATTGAACAGACGAATCTGCTGTAAAAATCGGACCAAGTACAGCACCAGGTTCCAAAACTACGCGATTCGCGCTTAATCCAACCTCTCCAAGCAACGCTATATTCTTACCACTCACCGAAGATAAAACTCCACCGTTTTTTACCTCAACACAAGGTTTTGCACCATCCAAGTTGTAAACCAACTTGCGTTTTGCGCTGTTGGATGAATTTGGCATTTGTATAGTTTCATTTATCTTAATTAAAAGATTTAAACTACTTTGATCTTTCATAAGTTTTTCAGATTCAGTTTTGTTCATGTGAAAAGATTTAGCAATTAATTCATTAGGGAATCCGTTTAGTATACCAGCAGCACTAGTTAAAAAGAAATAACAGTATTCTCCAGGTGTATAATCCTCAGACGATTCTCCCAAGAAAATTATAGTGAGTTTAGTTTCACCAGCATTGTACCACCAGGACACGGTTCCCACCGTAACTGGTAGGGTATCCCCTTTTTGAATTTTAACAACTTCTTCTCTTGAATCATCTGGTGACGTCAGTCCAGCAATACATTCACCTGCGAAAATGAAATATAAGTGTTTAATTTTTTTTAGTCTGTTTCAAAATGATCGAATATATAACGAAAATGTGTAAATGTATGTTATATATACCTTCACAAACATAAGCAATTTTAGAGGAATCAGCATAGTGAGGTAAAGCAAAGCCACGATGCTGAAGAACTAATAATGCAGCAGCTATTTTTTTCTGGCTAAGAACTGGGAATTGGGTACTTGACCATGTGTAGTATCCACCAACTCCTTCAACTTCCACTATTGTTTTATCGGCTTTTTTCGATGATAATATTAAATCCATCGAATATACTTTTTTTTCTCAAAACGCAAACTCAAACTATGGACTAAAAGAAGGTAATTGTTGTACGTATTTTTTTTCTCTTTCATTTTATAGACACAACACACCTCTGACTTTGATGTATTTAAAATAGATGGGTATATTGTTTTGTCCTTTTCTTTTGGTTTCAAATATAGTGTCATTATCATAGAATATTTGAATTGTTATCTCAAATATAGTTGATGTGATATTATAACAATAATAAACCGACTTTTACGTTTAAAATAATAGAAAAATGAAAGAAAAACATTTTCAATAATCGAGTAATCATAGGGAGTAATTAAAAAATCTATTCATTCTCATCATGATACAAGTAAATGGAATATATTTACTCAATCAACACGTCTTTGTATACATTCATATAATAATATAATGTGGTAATAATTATTTTATTCAGATACAATTTCATTGTATTCAAGTTATGCGTGTACTCAATTAATCACAGATACGTATAACATGTTGTGCATATACGCAATAATATTTTTAAATTTTTTAAAATTTGTTTATTTGATTTAACTTTACACAAAGTATAAGAAACAATAAAATTTTATATTCTTAAAATAAAAATAGGTAAAATTTAAATATTAAAATGTTCTTTTAAATATTGGACGTAAAAAATAACAATCGGATAAAATGTTATCTTGATATGACGAGGGGCGGAGCCACCTTATGCGAAGCGGTTCATCCGTAATCCCCTTAGGTGGAAAATTATATTATTTATACATGGTTAAAATAACTTTATATATATACATATATATATATATAATAGATGTCGAAACCGCTTTGGCTATTTCATGTGTCTAATTCTACAGATTTTGAACCTCATTATTGAAAATCATGGCTCCGCCTCTGGATATGACATCTAATCTCGATCTTTTGTTAGATTATTTAGAATTTAGATATCTTTAGTATATTAATTAGGAGTAATATAAATCGTGGCATAATATCACGGCTATTAAGAAAATAAATAAATTTAAATTTGATGTATTAAATTACTTATATTTAGATAAATATTTTAATTTTTACATATTAATTTAATGAAAACATACATTATAAATTGTTAGTCAAATTTTTTATAATTTAACTCTATAAAAAATTCATAACAATTAAAAACGGGAGAAAGAAGTCCTCATAAAATAGAGTATACGAATATAGTTTAGAAAAATAAACCTCTATATAATAATCACTTATTTTGAGATGTTTTCTTTTATTTATATTAAAGTCACACTTAAAACGGATAAAATAATATTCTTATACTATAACCATATTTATTAAGTTTTTTTTAAAAAACCATTTTGTTAGTATTCACTATTGTCTATTCCGATTTGATTAAAATGTGGGTCTGCCAGGCATACAAGAATCAGAGGCGAAGCTAGAATTTTTAATAAAAGGGTTTAAAATTTAAAGAAATAGACATATGGAAATAGCTGAACGGGGTTCAACATCTACTATATATCCATATAAAATTATTTTAATCATATATAAATAATATAATTTTTCACCGAAGGGGTTAAATGAACCTCCTTGCTCCGCCCAGAACGATAAAAAAAGAATATTACTCCTAATTTATTGTGTTTGTAATTATCGAATGCAATATATATATTATATGTATGAGGAAGGAATATTATATTAATCTAATCGTTATCATCATATCCCAACTGAAAACAAACCCAAGCTTCCTTATTTCTTGTGAAGTATTGATTAACGATAATATATTTAGTAAATTTTTAAAAAATTATATGTACATGATCTTATTATAAATTAAAGATAAAAGATTTGTATTACCATTATAATATAGTATGAAATACAGAAACTTCAATAATTTGAATGTTAATTATATTTTTTCGAAAGTTTTTTAAATTATAATGATCTAAGATAAGAATTTATGAATATAAATTTCTTTGTTGATATATAATTTATGTATCAAATATATAATTATATATCAAATACATAATTATAAGCTAAATTCATATTGATTTAGGTTTGAAAGTGCACTAATTATAAAAAAACATACTTATCTTTGAACGAAGTGTTAATTTGGATGAGGGCCGAGCTAGAATCTATAGACGCATTAATTCGTCTCCGTACGGGTTCAATATTTCAAATATATGTTTTATTTTTATTTCTAATATATATTATATTTTTTATAATTTATATGATATGTGAAATTGTGAAAATCAATCAAATTGTTCTTTGATTATAACTTTTAGAAATATTTTAAGTTATTAATTATTATAATTTATAATACTTTTAAAATAAATGATAAATATATGAATTATTCAAAATTTCTTTATTATCTTTTTCTCAATTTTTGTGGTAAAGATGACGTTTAAAAACTTGTTTGTTTAAATACTTTAGATCGTTAATTATTGTTATATATATTATTTTATATGTAGTTTTTAAATATATAAACTATCAAAAATTTCTTAATTTTTAATAATTTAATACTTATCTTAGTTCTTTTTTTAAGTATCAAACGTTATAATAAAGATCAGGGCAAAATTATAGTTAGTCATGTTACCTAGTTATACATCTTTTCGAATTAGTGGTTCTCTATCTATTTATTAGTTTAGCCGATTAATTTATTTATTTTATTTTTTTATTTATTTTTGAAATAAGTGTAAAAAACACATATAAATTATTTGGGAAAAATGTACAAGTACCCCTCAACATATGCTCGAAATTCCAGAGACACACTTATACTATACTAAGGTCCTATTACCCCCCTGAACTTATTTTATAAGTAATTTTCTATCATTTTTCGGCTTACGTGGCACTAGCTTGAAAAAAAAAAGTCAACCAGTGTTGACCCACAGGATAGTGTCATATAGGCCGAAAAGGGATAGAAAATTATTAATAAAATAAGTTTAGAGGGGTAATAGGACCTTAGTATAGTATAAGTGTGTCTCTGAGATTTCGGGCATATGTTGAGGGAGTACTTGTGCATTATCCCAATTTTTTATTTTTTTTTATATTCATATCTAAACTATTGAGAGTGTAAATTTTATATCTAAACTATCACTTTTTAATTTGAGAAACACTTCAGTGATGTGTATAATACATTGTCTCTTTTTTAATAACTTTTTATTTCTACATTTTCACCTGATTTATTTAAGCCACAAATTTTTTATTTTGTTTTTTTACATATATTCAAAAATTTAACACAATAAGTTGATTGAGAAGTTACTTATATTATTTTTTTAAATTTTCATTTCAAGTTAAAGAAATAAATTATTACAGTGGGAGGCAACATGACATGTGACATGGAGCTTTATATTGTGTACACGTAAGCGCCTAATAAGCTTTACAATGCGACACGTTATTATCAAATTTGAAGAGTTCAAAATGCTTTTGTAATGACAAAATAATTCAATGTCATCAATACCAAGAAGCACTAATATTGTTGAGGCTGTGCACTAATAATAAAATTTTAATGTTCATAACCTTTGTCTCATTTGATTTTAAAATTTTCCTTTTATTCTTAATAAAATAAATCTAACCACATAAATATTTAAACATGGTTTTAAATCATAAATTTTAAATGTCTTTTTTTTTAAAAAAATATTACTTTTCCCTCTTTGCCTAATTACTTTTTAATTTTTTTTTGAGTTTTTCTTAATATTTATCTATTTTAATAATTTTTTAATTTGTTATATTCTTAATTAATTAATTTGAAAAATAGTATTTGTTGAAATCTTTGACAGTAATGAGATTATTTTTTGTTTTCTGAGTGTCTACCACATGGAAACAGTGATTTTAGAGCGTGTGTTTTTCCCTTTTATTCTAGGGAAAGTTGTATAATATATTAAATTAATAAATTAAATTAAATGTTATAGTAATAATTTATTTTAATTATGATTTGTGGTAACACTTTTTGTTTCTTCTATCTGATTTGGTATATAATTAGCCATAAAATTAGTCATTTTATATATTTTGGTATAAAATGTATAAAATGCATTTATGTTTGTATATAGCGAGAGAAAAGTGTATATATAAATATAAATACATCTATTTTGATCCTATACACTTATAACTATACAAATACAAATTTTATTATACAAATTACAACGTATAAATAAATTTATACAAAACTGAACAACTTGTATAAAATTAGATATTTATAGCTAATTATACAAATTAAAAATTCTATAACAAACATAAAATTTATTATAAAATGTAATCGTGCAAATCATAGCAATTATAATATACAAATATAATTTTAATATTCGTTAAATGTAAAAGTTGATCAAAACTAGGGCCAAGTGCTAGTTAAGGGGGCAGGCCCATTCTAGTTCGTATAATTTATGAATATGGTCCAACTTACTGTGCCAACCATTAATTATTGAAATTTATAACTTATGATACTAAATGCATGCTAATACACTGATTAGGGTATGTGGATTTATAAGTCAATTCAGATAGACTCGTTATAGGCATGCAAATTATATGTGTGATGATGATTCATTTTGTGTACACGTGATTCCAGGTAGGTGGAGATACTAAGTTAGTATATGACAATAGATTTTTAAATATTTTTGTCAAATATTATTTGAATGAAATTTTATTATATGTTTAACTAAATTATTTGAAAAACATATTTCACCATTTTAAGAAATATAATACATATCATAAGTTTTAAAAACTATTCTCTTTGTCTCTATTTATTTGTCTATATTTTCTCTTTTAGTTGTCCATATTTATTTGTCCATTTTGACAAATCAAAAAAGGATAATTTTTTTCTTATTATACCCTCATTTAAACTTCTTGAAAATTTTCAAGTTTTAATTCATCAATTTTGAAACCATAATTAATAAGGGTAAAATTATAACTTCACTATGCTAATTATTGCTATCTTAATATGTGTGTCATTTCTAAAGTGGACAACTAAATAGGAACAAAGGGATTATCAAACTAATAAATACATAGCACATGACTTTGTTATCTAAGCAGATTGCTATCATTTTTGAGCAACAACTATAGCATCACTTTCATATTTACTGAATATTTCATCACTAATTATATGTTTATGTAAAATATTATGTAAAAACAACGCAAACAACTATAATAGAGAGTGTTTTTGTAAAAGATAAAACTTTGGTGTAGAATTTGAATTGTTAAAAGCTTCCAAGTATTGGCCAAGTTTTTTCTGGTATTTGAGAATTTGAGTTAGTTGATAAAAATATTTATCAAATAATGACAAGTTGTGTGAACAAACACTATTTGTTAAATTTTTTTTTAAATTTTATTTGAGAAATCTATAACGGACCCTAAATGCATGCTATTAGTCTATTACACTAATTAGGTATATATGTGGGTGAAATGTAACAATTATAAAATTTTCTTTAAAAGCGTGGTTCATGCTGATTTGATTTATAACACTTTCAAAGATCATGTAGTGCACAATTTTGATTTTTTCAAAGATAATTACAGATACACATATTGATGCTATAAATTGTGGTAGATTTTATCTAGTTTTTTCTGCAATGACCAAGAAGACAATAATGATGAATGTTCTAAGAAAAATATTTTTTAATTCGTAAAATAGAAAAGTTGTTTAGGGAATGCTCGTTCTGCCCCCTATATGCCTAATGTCCTGCTCTTTTTGTGTGAATCAATTCAACATGCCGTATACATTTTGCTTTGTCATTCTGATATTTTTCTCTTTTTAATTTTATTTTATATATACCATTACCATTTTATTTTATTTTTTGGATAATTTATTATTGTTACTATGGGCCTGTTTGGCTATAAATTTCCCAAATAATATTTGGAGAAAACTTGGCAAATAGCGTTTGTCCATACATTTTATCATTATTTGGTAAATATTCCAAATTTTCAAATATTAGTTTTTTTCTAGTATTTGGGACAAATTTCATTATTTGGGATCTTTTAAAAATTGAAATTTTACCCCAAACTTTTATCTTTTACAAAAATACCCTCTATAGTTGTTGCTTACGTTGTATTGCAAAATTTTTTACGTTAATTCCAAAATAGTGATGAAATATTCGGTGAATGTTAAATGATAATATGGTTATTGATGAAAATGATGAACAATCGGCTCAAGATAACAAAGTCATGTATTACACTTCACGATGTATGAAATGATGCTTGTTGCACTCATTCCAAATCACCACATTGGTCTACTGTCATGGACACTATTTGTTATTGTTGTAACAAAGATCCAATTAACTTCTAATACAAACTTATGTTTAGTTTTGATATTTTAAAAACTTATGGGTATAAATCATATTTTTCTAAAAAAGTGAAATATATTTTCCAAATACTATGGCCAAACATATGGTGAAATTTCACCCAAATTTTCACTTAAAATAATATTTATCAAAAATATTTGAAAATCTATAGCCAAACGCTAGCTATATATGGGGGAATTGTGGGATTCTCCCACATCAATGGCTGACAGTCGCATATAGTGATACATAAGACATACAGTCAAGTAGAACAAATAGTATACAACATATATACATTCATTTCACAACCAATGCATCTAAAATCCCTTAAATTACAGCTATGTTTTGAAAAATATTTCTACATTGGGTAATTAGGTAAAAATGTTGCTAATGTTTTGATGATCTAGCGGTAGAATTGTTCAATGTCATAGTAATACTTCAGTTTGATTTTCATTTGCTATATTTTAATTTGTATATATATATATATTTTAAAAAGGATGGATAAATTCCAAGCAGTTCATCAGTATTTTTCTAAAAAATACTCCCTAAGTTCCTATTTTATGACTAATGAACACAAATTATTCACTTATTTTTTCTAGTATAGTGATTTATGCATTGATTTTATGAAATGACACATACTTTTATTATGATCAATTATTTATAGTAACGATGACAGAAAGACGAACGGAGGAAATATATATATATCAAATTATTATTTTGCCTTGCTTGCTCTATTGAGAAAAGTCTAGGGTGCATGGAGTGGAAAATAAGATGTAAACATGAACACACAATTTAACAAATTCTATGCTCATACATTCCACGACGTCTCGTTTCTATTTAAATAATCAAAAAGGAAAGTTTACCTAATTAGATAACCATATTTATATATTAACTAATTCTTTGAAATGATTATATATTATCTTGCTAATTAATAATTTATATTTAAATTTCAAGTTAGATATACTGAAATATATTTGCTTTTGTTACCACATACATTAAAAAAGAGGTGAGCAGGAGAAGCAAAAAGGCGAGCAAAATAATTATTGGGATACGAGCAAGATTCTAGATATATTTGAATCATACTAGATATATCTCAGATACAGAAAGAGAGAGAGCGGGAGTCTAATATATGCAAATTTAAATATAATGCATCTAAAATCAATTGCACCTGAACTTTAACTATGTATTGCAAGTCTAAAATTTTGAAAAGATTTATAATAAAATAACACAGTCACACAAATAGTTAAGAAATATTTAGACGGTAAAATAAATTCAATTTTTTGTGGTCAAATTCATTTAAAATAATGGAAAGTTGCATGAATCTACTGTAATAAGAAAATATTTAAGTAATAATATTTTTTTACTTCATCAATTGTAATATATTTATAAGACAATTTAATACATATTAGGAGAACAATATATAAAATACATACAATAAGAGTTTTATTGATGTATAATATATTTATCACATATTTTAATATAATATGTTGATTTCTTACCAAACAATAATACTATATTTTAAAGCAATTATAATACATATATATTACATATATAATTTACTTTTAATACATATTATAGATTTATCATAATATTGCTATGTATTTACTATACGCTTTACTTTTTATTGGACTGTCGTGTAGTGTAAAAACTCGTAAAGGCACGTGAAATATTTGAACAGTTGATATTTTTGTCCAAATAAAATAGATAATTATATAGAATGACAAACTAATAATGTAAAATAAATACAGTAGCTACCGTTTGATTTATTTGTGTTCCATAGCAAACTATTTGTCAGTCGCCTCTCTCCCTCATATTCTCGCTCACCACTATCCCATTCTCGCTCGTTCCCTGTCGCTCGCCTCTCTCTCTTTATACAATAGAAATGTATAAATTGTGTTTCTGTTTGTATAAAGCGGGAGAAAATTATCTATACACATGCAAGTACATATATCTCCGTCCTATACACTTATAATTATACAATACAAATATTTCCCTGCCCAAGTCTCTTTTGCCTTTCTCTCTTTCTCGTTTTATACAAATTCAAATTGTATATAATTTCTCTCTTTCTCGTTTTATACAATTCGATTCAATTGTATACAAATTCAAAGTTTATACAGATATACAAACACTGACAATTGAATTGAGAGGCTAACAACGATTCATACAAATGAGATGCTAAAAACAATTTATACAAATGTCCTGCCAGCGAAATTATACAAATCTGAAGAGGAGCCAATGAATTATACAATTATTTCTTTTGTATATATGTATAGCGAAATAGGCATAGGTTTCATTTATATATGTATAGCGAATTATACATATATATGTTTGTAATGGAGCACAATTATGTAAATTTTGCTATAGCATACAAATTTTCTGTTTGTTATATGTGAAAGTTGCCCAAGAATTATTTGTGAACATGATTTTTGAAGATTGGGCCCAAGTTCTAATTAAGGGGCAGGCCCAGTTTGGTTAGCATGTCTTTATTAAAGATCCTCTAAGTTCAAAAAGGTCCAACTTAACTAACTTAAAAGGGTCAAAACTTACATAAATTTCACTAATTTATAAGTTAATTATTTAGAAATAATTTAGTTAATAAGATTACAAAATTAATGCAAGTCCAGTGACATACATAAGACATACTGTCACGTATACATCATATATACATTCTTCATACGGTAGATATACATTCATTTCACGACCAATACATCTAAAATCCCTAAAAATAACAACTACGTTTTGAAAATTCTTTCTAAGTTGGGTAATAAGGTGTACATGTAGCTAATATTTTGATAAGGCATATATATATAGTAATAAATATTTGAGTTTACTTTCCTAGGGAGTATGGAGTGGAGTTCAATATACGATGTAAACATGAACAGACAAATTTATTTTTCCTTTTATTCTTAAGAAGACATACAATTCAGGAAATGCTAAAACAAACACACATTTCATCATCCATCTTATTTTCAAGCATATTAATTAAACTCAAATGGTAATTACTCAAACAGTTTAATCTAAGGTGGGGTAATCAGTGAGCCCTTAGCAATCTTGGACTTGAAAGACTTTGTCAAATCTGGAGTCATATTTAGAGACGCCTCCAAATACTTGCCTGCAAATATATAGTGAATTAAACATTAATTAGTACATAAGTATACTTGCCTGCAAATATATAGTGAATTAAACATTAATTAGTACATAAGTATACTTGCCTGCAAATATATAGTGACCTTATTTCGATAAATAAAAGTGGACAGCGACGGTATTACATTGCCCAGAGAAGTTATTATCGTGATGTAAAAACTATACTAAATTTTATCAATATATCCCTTAAAATTTGTTTGGATTGACTTAAAAAAATAATTTTTAAAAAGTCAAATTAAAATAACTTTTAAGTGAAAAAATATGGGGTTATCTACTTTTGGATTTTAACTTATTTTTAAGTTGTTTAAAATTTGTTTCAAGTTATTTTTAACCTTGTCAAATACTTTCTAACTTATTTTAAATTATTATTTTTTAAACATTTTCAAAAGTCAAAATCTACCTATTCAAATAATAAGAAAAAAACTAGCATGGCTAAGAATATATAAACTGACTTTTAGTGATAAATTAAAGGTAAAATAATTTTGTCATATCGTTTTATGATTGAGTAATCATATATTACCAATCAATTTCATTTCCATCATCATACAAGTAATTGTTGTTGTACCGTACATGCTCAATATGATATTTGCTGTGTCTCAAAACAAATGTTATTTTAGCAAAAGTTATGTCTATTAATGGGTATAATATTTATTTTATTAAATTATTTTTATTCAATTTATGTTTTCAATAATTTAGGTGTGAAATTTAAAAAAATGCATAGTTCAAGTGTGGTTTTAATTTAGGGTCAGCGTCGTGCTATCATTGGTGTACTGGTTAGGTAATTAGTATTTATTTATATCTGTTAAATATTGTGATAAATATGTAGAGTAATTAATTAGAACAGGTTAGCATTTTTGAAGGGTAAAGTTGTTGTCTATAACCTTTTGGATTAATAATAAATAGATTTAAAAAAAGAGAGAGATAAATATAATACCATAAAATACATTTTTAAAAAAAGTTTATGTTAGTGTTTAGTGTGTTACAAAGCAGTCTGTGAAATTATTACCAACAAACCCTATAACGATTAATATGGTGTAAAGCCTTACTAAATATTTTATTTGTTTTAATTTATATCATATCTTTTATTTAAATTTTGTCTCAAAAATAGTTTTATTTTTATATATGCTTAATGTAAAAAATTACTTTTATTTTTAATAAAATAATGTAATTATACAAATAGTCGAAAATATTTTAAACATTTAATTTCAATTTTAATTTTAAGAAAATCTAATGTCAAATAAAATACTATTAACACATAAATGGTACGTATTCACTGTTCATTTCATTATCAAATTCTCTTTACAGCCATACATATTGGGAAGTTGCGTCCACCTACACATTTTGTTAGTAAGCATTTTTTTTTTGTACTAATTAATTAAATTGTGGGTCTGTTATAACTATGTAGAAGAAGAAAATATTACTCATACTTTCTGTTGTGTCTTAATATTTTAACTTAGATGATACAGACGTGGAGACATTGTTTTAATATGAATATTATAATAAAATATTCACGTAAATTATTAACTCGAAAGATATATAAAATTTAAAATAGATAAATAAAAGTGAGTATAAAGTATAGATAAAGATTTTTAGAGTCTCACTTTGTGAATGATCCTAAGCAAGCATGTTAACGCACTACAACTAAAGAATTATTTCACATTTATATCACCTTTTCATTCTATTTTATGTGATCCATCAATTATTAGGACATATCTACAAGAATAATATGGCCTTTTACTAAATATTACTTATAAAGATTAAAAAAAAAATGTTACTAACAAAGCATTAAGGTAGTAGTTATCACATTGGATTACTTGCAAGCCTAATCATTAAGGGGATCGTTGTCTTTTAACCAAAAAAAAAAAAAAAGGGAAAAAAAATGGGGAAAATACGCAAAATAGATGAGTAATTTTTTTAAAACTAAAATTATTAATTTGCGTACTCCCCGCTCAACCAGATTCAGTTTGATCACTGAACAAACCAATGCACAACAAGTCCTTGCATCGTCCCATCCATGCGTGTACATAATTGAGTTGCTTCGGACTTTTTAAATATCAAATTTAAATTATTTGTATTGAATTTTTAAATTTATAAATCAAATCAAAATCAATAAAATTCGGTTTCAATCTCGGGTACCTTTTCTTTTTTGGGATTTTTTAGGTTTTTCGGATTTTCAGTTTTTTCCGTTAAATATTCATACAAACATATAATTTTCTTCTACTTCAAATAACTTTTTTAGTTATAATAAAATACAACTGTCTAAGGTGTTTCTTACGAAAATAACATAAAATGTGATATGATTAATGACACTAAAAAATTCAACCAAAAAAAATAATTATGAAATCGCTTAAAACAAATATTGAAAATTAGCAAGTCATAAAAAAAATAATCACAATTTAAAAGTACTAAATCATGCTAAAATAAGTATCAGTTACATGATTAAATTTTAAAAGAAGTTAACATTACATTATGTAGTTTAATTGTCTAAATAGATGTAAAAAATAAAAAAACAAATATTCAATATTATTGACATTCATTCTTAATGTTAAATTATTTCTTTTTTGCATTAATATTAATTTGATTTTGATTTAAATTCTATTGTAATTACTAACATCTATTGTTTTGAATCTTTATTGGACCATTCAGAATACTAAGTTTCAAACTTGAAATAATATATTGTAAGATAAAAACTATGAAATATTATAAAAATTATTTCAAAATTATATCAAAGTGAACATTTTTATATATAATAAAATTTTAAAATTATCTATATAATGTAGGGTTGGTTTGATTTGGTTTCGGGTTAATTTTTTTTAGTTATAACCAAACAATCTAAATATAGTCATTTTTTTTCAATACTAAATCAAGTCAAAACAAACAGTAGTCAAACTTTTATTCCGATCTAACTCGATATGTAATTTGATTCGATTTTGTACACCTCTAATTTATATATAATCTAAAAACGAATATTAATTTTTGGTTCGATTATGCTTTATTGAAAAAGAATTAATAATATTACATAATCACAAAAAGAGAGATTGTACTTTTAACTTCTAAATTAGTAAAATTTATACTATTATTTATCAATTTGTTATCTGAAACAAAATTGTATCAACAAATATAGACATTTTTTTTTTAAAATTTAGAAGTAGATAATTTTTCAGTTGGGCTGTACATAAGTTGTTAATGTAAGAAGCCCAGAAAGTTAACAAGTAGAGTAAATCTAAACAGTTTAGGTTTCAGGTTTTCCTGTCCAAAAGAGGCAAAGACTAAGATTTTCCCATAAAAACTCACAGATTTCTTAATTGTTTTTCCAATTGATCGGAGAAATTAAAATTGGGTTAATTAATGGCCGGTGATTATAGCCGATGGTCGCCGGAGCCGCGGGATTTCAAAGCTATGTTGAAGAAATTATCACATGAACAAATTCTTCAAGTTTTGTCTGAAGGCCTTTGTTCTTACTGTGAAGAAGTTATAGAGTCTCGTGTAAACAATCTCAACTTTATTCAAAGTAAGCTAATTTCAATTATTCTGTTTTTTTTCATTAATGTTTGCCTATTTAATTGAATTTGTGAATAATTTGAGTTGAAATTAATATATGTAAGGATCTTTTTAGATAGAAAACTCACTCTTGGGAGTTCCTGAATCCGGATTGAATTTATGAATTATTCAATTTTAAAGTGTAGATACCTATTTTTCAGATAGAGATATATACAATGAATATACCCACTTTTGAGTTCCTGAACTGACTAGGGATTGAATTTCTGAATATTTAGATTTTTAAGTATAGATACGGAGTAGGGGTTTGCCTTCTGGGTCGAGCTGGTCGCACCAGGCTTGCCTAGTGCGGGTTACCTCTCCTATGTGGTTTACGAGTTATTGCATAGGAGCGAATCTTACCTGTGCGCACCCAAGGGTAGCGGTTGTAGGCGTCCCTTGTCATTAATAAAAAAAGAAAAAAAAGGCAAGGGCAAGGTGAAACGCCAGAGGGATCAAACTCTATTCTTCAGTTATATTTTTGTTGGTAAAATAGGAATGTCATTGTGATTTATCTTTGGTACTTAGGATTACTATTATTCAAAAATATCTCATAATTTTGTTTTTAACTTTGTAGGAAGGGTAGATGAAATGACATTATCAAATGTTAATGTTGCAGAAAGTTCATCTGATGATGTAATTTCCCCTAAGAGAAAGCTGAATGCTGATGCTGATGCTTATACACCCTCTCCACAAGCTGTCGACTCAACCAACTCAGGAAGGTCGAAACGATTTGTTAGTGCCTTGTCTACACCGGTGATTAACAAACAACCAGTGTCCGACCTTCCAAATTTTGAGATTAAACTAAATGATGGATCTAGTAGATCAGTCGTAAACGATGATATAGTGGAGGATCAGAAAGAGTTTATTAGGTTTAGCCAAGTTGGCAGGCGAAAGGATTTTGTTCATTATGAGAACGTTAATGAAAAGAAAATAAATGTGCTTAAAGGGCTTGAGCTTCACACTAACGTTTTCAATCCCGATGAGCAAAAGGAGATAGTTGAACTTGTTTACTCTCTTCAGAGAATGGGACAGAAGCAACAACTTAGAGGTAATTTTCATTCAGTTCTGTTTTTCTGAATACTGCTAATTAGTATGGCTATTTATTTCTGTCTTCAGCTAGAGTAATAGCTATGAAACACGAAGAATGTATCTGCATTATTGCTTTCAGTGTTTCAATTTCTTTCTTTTTTCTGGTTGATATTTTGCAGCGCGAACATATTCTGAACCAAGAAAGTGGATGCGAGGAAAGGGGCGCGTCACTATACAATTTGGTTGTTGTTATAATTATGCTGTGGTAAGAGATCTCTAATTATTGGCTAATCCTTTTCAGTTTTATCTCGACATTTTATCCACTGACAGTTCTTTACAGGACAAAAATGGTAATCCGCCGGGCATTGTTAGAGATGAAGAAGTGGATCCATTGCCTCCTTTATTCAAGAAAATGATTAAGAGAATGGTTAGATGGCATGTTTTGCCAACGTCATGTGTACCCGATAGTTGCATCGTGAATATTTATGACGAGGGTGATTGCATTCCTCCTCATATTGACCATCACGACTTTGTTCGACCTTTCTGCACAGTATCTTTCTTGGCAGAATGTAAGATACTCTTTGGCACAACCTTAAAGATTATTAATCCTGGAGAGTTCTCTGGTCCTTTCTCCTTGCCTCTACCTCTCGGGTACGCCACCAACACATTCTTTTTGCTTTCTTAAAGTTTACTAATACCCTATACAATTCGATCTCTGCACTGCCTTCTTACATACGAAATACGTATACATTTTCCCCTTTTTATCTTATGCAGATCAGTGCTCATTCTCAATGGTAATGGAGCTGATGTTGCTAAACATTGTGTGCCTAGTGTTCCAGCTAAAAGGTTGTTTTCCTATTTCCTTTCTTCTATATATTCAGTCACTTCCCAAACATGATAACATCTACTTCCTCCTTTTCTAAAAGAACGATTTCTTTCCTTTTTAGTCTCTTTAAGAAAGAATGACCTCTTTCTTTTTTGGGCAACATTTTAATTTCAATTTTCCACGTGGCATGTGTAAGACCACAAGTTCAAAGGACAATTTTGTACATTTGACCTAACTTTAATTTAGGACTACAAGATTCAAAAGTTTTCTTTATATTCTTAAACTCCGTGCCAAATCAAATCAGGTCATTCTTTGTGAAACGTAAGGAGTATACAATAATCTTGTCTATCTCACTCATATCACCATTGTTTTTTTGTTGTTGCAGAATTTCCATTACTTTTCGTAAGATGGATGTGAGCAAATTGCCATATCGTTATACTCCTGATCCAGAGCTTGTAGGAATCGAGCGTCTTGTTCCTCCTTCATCATCAGACAGCTCAAGAAATCGTCACCATGGTAAAATCGACAAGCTTCCGAATAGTGAAAATAAGGTTTTTTCCAATGAAGATGATTTCCCTCCGCTGGGAAAGGAGGGAAAGTCTACTTCTAGCCGTAGAAGTCGCAGATAATTTGTGTAACTCATGGTTAATGTAAGTTGTGCGGCCTCATGTGCCGCACCTGTACCATAGGTTCAATTGATTTTGGGTATTTTGACCAAAATCAATCGAGAAATTCGTGACAAATAGATATAATAATTTTAAAAAGGCGTACTACATAAATGTGTCATTTAACTTGACTTGATTTCACATATACGAGTTTAAGTACCTACTCGTGCACATTCTAACATAAATGTGAGCTGAGATCAAGTTTAAGGCTATATTTATGTATTACGCCTTTTCGAAATCAATACAAAAGCTTAGGCTGAAATTGTAATTTTAATTTCTTTTTTTAGCAGTAATACATATTTGTTTTAAAAGCTCCTCAATCAACGGATGCTTTAAAGATATATACAGACCTATGTATTATTGGCTTACTAGCTTTAAATATATTTCTAGCATGTTTGATCAAGTTCTTAGGACGTTGATTTTTTTTTAAAATTTTTTTTTTTAAAAAAAATATTATTAGAGAAGTGCTTATTTTATAAAGGCATAATATATAAATATGATCTTTAATTTGGTATCAATTGACAATTATGATCTTTAACTTTGGGTGTGCATAAGTAGACACATAAAATTGAGCAAATGGACTCATTCGTTCTACATGACACTCTACATGACAATTTAATATCCTACATGGCATTTTACGTGTATTATGCTATGTAGCACACTTGTGTCCACTTGTTAATTTTATATAAATTTAAATGTCTACTTACATATTCAAAGTTGGAGGATATATTTTTCATTTGAAACAATGTTTATATATTATGCCTTTTATAAATATGAAATGTTTGGCAAAATTTATAAAGAGAAACTGTTTTTCAAAGGTAGCCTAGTTTTTCTTCAAAAACAAAAAATACTTTTGAGACAATATATTTAGGGAGTACTTTTTAAAAATTAGGTTATACATTAACTGCTGTTCAAGATTGCTTTTTAATATGATTAGTCAGATATGTAGTGATTTGTTTTTCATCAATATTTAAAAAAAAAACACTTTTCATAATAAGTTAATTTTAGAGGCTTAAATTTAATGGTGGCTTGCATAATGTCAGCGGCAATTAATTGGCAATTATTGTTAAATATGTATTCTTAGCAATAATGAACACTCTTTTTATGTGTTCCTAAAGACTTTAGTGATATTTAATTTAATGATATTTATCTAATGTCGGTAAACACTTTAAATTTTTTTATTAATATTTTTATTTATTACTGTTAAAAATTATTTTTGTTATAGTGTGTACACGAGTTCTTTCCTTTTCTTTTTCTACTTTCTTAATTGTTCAGTATTCCTTGAATACTTATAATCGAAAGGTAACTTTATGCCTCTAGTGAAGAATTCAATATATAATTATTCACATCAATTATGTCGGCATGCTCTTGGATCTTCTAAGGGCCGAAATTTCAAATCATCTTTATGTACGGTTGCTCAAAATTTTGGAAAAATACTTTTTAATAAATAACTAATTTCTTAAAATTGTAAAAAAAGATTTTCTAGTAACGATAAAAAAAATAAGTTTCACAAATAAATTTCACAATATTAATTGTGTATGTTTCCCTCACCCTTCAACACATCTCATTAATCTTAACCCATACCTTTGCAACCCCTATCCTCACCACCCCACACACATAGTTACCCCACCTCTCATAAATCATAATATTCGTTTAAATTATATATAAATCAAACATTTTAAGATTGTTTTTTTTTTCTTTAGATTATTGAACACAAGAAATTAGTTGTTTCTTCTCATTAACCAAAATTCTCTTATGATAATACATTTATTTAATTATTGGGGGACATGTTAATCACCTCATGATTAACCGATTGAATTTGCAAAAGAATCTCATAATTTTTTATTTTTTTTGTGCCAATGCAAATGGAATAAATTGTCAACTAAATGGATGGTAAAAGACGAGTTTACACTATGATAATTGTCTCATCATCTTTCCTGCTTTACTATTTAGAATCTAATTCCAAAAGGTTGATTGTTAGTTAATAGTTAATATGTAGTATGTAATTGTCAATATGGGAATCACAATTCACAAAAAAGTCGATAAAAAAATGCATATAGTTGATTGATATATTCCACTACTAAGAGATAAGATAAGATCATTCTTTAATCAGAAATTTCTCGTTTAGATTGAGAGAATAAATAATTTTTTTTTACTGTATATGTATAATGTGTATACATATTACTTAATCAACAAATATCGAATATTGATTAATCAAATCGAAAAAATATCCCAAAATATTTAAAATTTTCTTCACTGATCAAATAGACTAACTAGGCCCCTCCGCACCCAACTACTGCCAAAAGGAACAAAAGAAGCACAGTTCTTTTCTCCATCTCCATTTCATATTTGAGAAGTACGAGGATTCACTTAATAATCTTTGAGTTAGGAACATAAGAGATTGTTGAGTTTTAAAAGGCGTGAATGAAAAATGAAGCAAGTTGTGATTCTCATGATCAAGAATTGTGATTTTAATGAAAAGTTATGATTATGAAAAGTTACAATTTTTATGAAAGGTTATGATCCTTTTCGGATGGTTATAAGTTTTTAAAGGGTTGTGACTTTTTCGACATTTGTTTACACTACTCTTATTTGTTGTCTATAAATAAAGAGATTTTCTCTCATTTTTTAAACAGTACATGAATTTATGGACTTCTTCTACTACTAATTAAATCTAGTATTCTAAGTGTAATTTACTGTTGTTAGGTGATTTGTTTACACCGTGGATATACGTATCGATGCACCAGTGAGTAAGATCGTTCTATCATGAAAGAATATATTTTATTAACCTTGAGTATTTTTAAGGACACACTATGCATTAGTGGACTCGATTTTCTTTAAGAAAAATATTTTGAATATTATTTTAATTTATTTCTGGTTCTATTATTTGTACTTGTTTTGATTTTTTAATTTTAAAAACACTCTTTAAACTTTGTTATTTTTTATCAAATTCTTCAAAATTATTATTTTAGGTATTGTAAGAATACTAGTTAAACAAATATTTAGGTATTTATAAATACAAGTTGAACATTAGATTGTTCATCTCATGCCTCGTCTCCGGAAGGAGCCAAAAACAATTACATCAATTGTTTTCATCTTAATTAAAGTGGTCATTATTACACATTTATGCCTCCAAAAAGAAAGAGTTCATGTATCATAATAGAATGTCCCGCGTCAAACCATGATAGGATCCTCAGACGCGTTATATGGCTTGAGTAAATTCTTCTATTTTTGAACTGGCTTTAAATCATATAATTAAGTTATGATTAATGTCCATTTAGCATGATATTAATGGTTTTTAGATCAATAGATTTTAGATATATAGACCTAAAGCAAGTATCTTATATCAATTGTGGGATAATTGTTACCTAGTCATGTTGTTAAATATGAACTAATCTTTTAACGTGAAAAAGAGTTGTCACTATTTATATCTTGGTTGATATTGACACACTTAACACTTCCAATAACCGAAAAAAGGCCAAATAAAGTACTTCCTTTTAATTTCACCCAAAGGCAGAGAAAACACGAGGTAGACACTTCCAAAAAATTACTTTCTTTTAAATGAAAATGGTCAAAAATGCCCTTAAACTATGCGAAAGAAATAAAAATTTCATTCATTTGTAGTTTGGTCAAAAAATGTCCTTTCCGTTAATACTTTAGTCCGAAAATGCCCTTGTGATTATTTTGGGTAAAAAATGCTCATTTTTTTTGAATAAATATATTATTTTTCTTTTTGACACATTCTATTTCTAATAATATATTTTTAAAAAAATTAGCAAATTTTTATCTTACTTCAATTCAGAAAAAAAATAAAAAATAAAAATATTTCTTATTTTATTATAATTATATTTTATCGTTATATAAATATAAATAATGATGGATGTACTATGAACTTATATACATGACATATATTATCTATCGAAAGGGAACATGAAGATTTTAATTGATAAGATGAGATTATGAAGAGAAAAAAATTCTACATTTTTATTTTGTAAAGTGATTTTAAAGAAAACAAGAACATAGTTCTTTTATAATAATTTAATTAAGAAGAAAATGTGTTTAAAGAGAAAAATAATATACTTATTCAGATAAGGGTATTTTGATCCATTTAGTAACAACAGGGGCATTTTTAGATCAAAATATTGACTGCAAGTGCATTTTTGAACCAAAATATTGACGGCAAGAACATTTTTTGAGCCAAACTATAAACATTCTTATTTCTTTCACATAGTTAAGGACATTTTTGACCCTTTTCCTTTTTTTAATTTCACACAAAAAAGTTATTTTTCTTCTATTAAAGATTTTTTTTAAAAAAAAATAATCAAATTTTGAAAAAATTAAGAAACATTTTCTAAACTAAGTCTATAATAATTCATAACAAGGCAATAGAAATATTAAACTACCTATATCATTAAATAAACAACCTTATCCTAAAAAGAAAAAAAAAGAAACACCATAATACGAATCAAAAATATTCCAATATTTTAGTAAAAAATAAATTCGGTACAAGATTATTTACAATTCTACTATATCATATGCATCAATAAATTAAATCCCTCCACCTCCTTCCAAAAAAAATAAAAGAGTCTAAGGACCAAAAGCTAAATTTTACATCAAATTAAACATCAATTAAATTAATACTATTTAACAATTTAATGATTAAAAAGTACTACATATATTACATATTTAGATTATAAAATAAGAACTAATTTGAAATGTAAGAAAAAATGGTGCATTTAACACTAAAAAAAGACTGTGTTATTAAATTAAAATTTACTAGTAACCACTCAACATAAAGTCAACATATAATCCATAACACCAAACTCTCATATCATGTACTGTCCATTCAGTAAAAAATTATTAATCATATTATATCCCTGGTTTAAAAAATACAACGAAAATAATACATATTCGATAAGAAATATCACAAATATAATTAAATCTAAATAATTGAACACAATAATCCTTATCTCTCTTATACTAATATAAAACTATTTATAAAAAACCTAAATTATCCTAAAAAAAAACATACAATCTCAATAAAAACACAATAACTATTAAAATTAGTCAATAAATCTATAAACTCAAAAAACACAAAATCTAATCTAGACATAAAATAAAAGTAAAATATATGAACTACAAATATAAGCCCTCCATAAAATTATTATACTCATCCTCCAAAACTTAACCACTTAATTACTAATGAAAAAGCCAATAACATCTTTCCATCTATCACTATAACTTCTATCCTAATTAATACGATCTTCACACCTTTGTAATAATATATCCTCTATAATAACTTACCAGTCATGTACTAATAACCTCTCTCATCTTTAACTATAAAAAGAAATCTTTAAAGTAAATAACTAACTTGTCTAACAGACAGTCACAAACAAACCCAACACACACGAATATTTCATACAAATAACTTTTCCATTTAATCTTAACTCTCTTCTGCCCCTTCCATCCTCTTGCTTTTCGAATTAATCACTGTATCTAGAAATATTTTATACATACACATACTGTAAAATGTACTTTGTCATGCCCATCATTAAACGCTCACGTAAAGTATCAAATACTCACAAATTATGGTTTCACATTAATTAATTAACAAAGGATTAACATACATGCTTTATATAGAATATAAAAATAGACAAATTATGAAATCAGAATTATAGTGTATCATAATTTATAAATAATGTGTCTTGCCTTCTTCATAAGAATACCAAAACACTTTGAGAAGATAATTAAAATTGCTTGATATCTATATCATAATTCATAAACTCTTTTATTTCTACCATTATTAATTACTATTAATATCTTGATATCAAACTATTTAATTTTATTGTTTTATATTATTTTTAATTATTCGTTAATAGTTATTATTACTCTCACACAAAAGAATAAACCTCTTATAGTTACTCTATCTTCAAATAATTTTGAATTTATATCGAATATTTATAATTTCTTTAATTTTTAACAGGATATAATATGATACCTTTCTCCTGAAACATCACCATACTGATTTATGAATCTCTGGCTCTCTATACTATTCACTACAATTCTTAATTTTAATAACCCATTCTTTTTAAAATGAAATGCACATTCTACATTTAAATTTTACGATTTTTATAACTCAAAAACAAATCATAAAGTAGTATACTTTTTACTCATTTAAATATGTATTCAATAACTTAATATATAATGGATGTTAATTAGATTAAAAATTTAGCATTATATTGACCTTAGAACTCCTTTCTTTTCTTTTAAAAAATAAGAAATGTGAATTTTCAAGACAAACTTTCATATAATAGTATTATAGAATATATCATGCTACCGAAAATATCTCTTTCACTTAAAAAATTGAATATTCTTCTTAAATTTCGTATTATTCCTTCTTTTCTTTTCTTCTTTCTCGAATCCTTAATCATTGTAATAATTAACTTAAATTCTATTCCTTGTTGCATAATTTTTTAGTACTAATTCATTCAGGTAAATTCTAACTTTTTATCAAATTAATTATTTCTTTTATTAAAAAAAAACTAATTAGAAAAAAATACTTTTGTGAAATAACAATAATGAAAAGTCAAAAAAGGCCCTTCCAACTAGTAAAGATAAATAGAAGTATAATTTCTCTATAAAAAAATTTCTGCCGTCAATATTTTGGTTCAAAAACCACCAGTCCGAATAAACTTATCTAAAATCCCCTTCTACTAAATGGATCAAAAACCCTATCGAAAAGTATATATTTCTCTTTAAACACATTTTCTCTTAAAATATAAAAAGTAACTATTTCTTGTTTCTTTTAAAATCACTTACAAAATAAAAATTAAATTACTCTCATAATCTCATTTTATCAATTAAAATCTCATTCCTTCATAAATAAATATTATATATAATTCAAGGTCATCCATCATTATTTATATTTATAACGAATATAATTAATAAAATAGAAATTTTATTTTTATTTTTCTAATTAATAAGATAAAAATTGCTAATTTTTAAAATATATATTAAATAGAATTCAAAAAAAAAAATAATATCAAAAAAATTAGATATTTTCCCAACATAACACAAAAGCATTTTTCGACTAAATTTCAATACGAAAGACATTTTTTGACCAAACTACAAATGAATAAATTTATCTCTCGCATTTCTAAGCATTTTGACCATTTAGTAAAAAATATTTTGAAGGTCACCTCGTTTTCTCGCCTTTGTGAAATTAAAATAAGTACGTTATTGCCTTTTTTCCTATTGAATGTATGTCAATATCAACAAATATAAATGACTATACTCTTTTCACTAAAATTAGTCATATTACAACATATAGAACAATTATCCCCAATAAAATACTCTTATCTAAACTAAATCTATTATTAAAAACCATTAATCATCATGCTAAAGACATAAATTTTCATAATCATATATATCAGCCATTCCAAAAATAGAAGAAATTACTCCAAGCTACTTAAACGCTTCTGAGATCCTATCCATGTTATCTCATCATATCTAAACAATTAACTCTTTTTTTGCAAAAGTAAAAACCACTATTAATGATTAAAAATAATAATTAATTTCTGGCTCCTTCTCGAACGATATGAAATCAATCATATGTTCAACCTCTTACTTTATACATACCTAAATATTTTTAACTAGATTTCTTACAAACCCTAAAATAACGCACTTTATGAAGAATTGTTAAAATAACAAATTAAAAAGTGTTGGATTTAAATTAAAAACCCCTATTCAACAAAGACAAAAAGGATTACACAGAAAAAATACGAACACAAATTATCAAAAATGGTTGTACTAGAAAATCTAACGATGTCCACTAATCAGAGTTCCTCCGCTTTAAATAATATCAGGGGGAAGAAAATTAGAGGCGTCAATTTTGAGAACACACTTCAGTGGCATCGAGACAAGCACTTTGTTAAACTATAACACAACAACAGAATACTACTTGAAATATAGATTATTTAAGAGAAGAAGATCACCATTATTAAATTTGCAAATAGTTGTAAAAAAGATGAAGAAACGATTTAGTACAAATTTAATAGGAGTTAACAAAATCAAAAAGCATCAACCCTCTCTAAAATACTTTAAAACCTAATCTCAAAGATCATATCTCCCATTTCATTCTAAATATGCTTTACATTTCGGAAATCAAACTGTTCCATATAAATTCTACTAACTATCATTATAGATATCTTTTTTATCAAAACAACTAGCTTTTCGTTACATCACCCTTTTAAAACTAACCATCACCCAAAATTTCATCCAAACTCAAAATTATAAGTAATCACTCTACGAACCTCACAAAATAAAATGAATAGAAAAGAAAACATATACCTTTTTCCTTTCAGTAGGTGATCAAGTACTATATATAAATCTATTCATGAAGAAATTGATAATAATCTTTGGATCTACTTTTTCATTTCATTTAATATCAAATTCCCAATATTTTTGTATTAAGTAAACATTGTATAACATTATACAAATTACTAGGCTAACAAAAAATATAATCCTCTACTCAATCTATATACGAAATATATATTAAAGAATGATCTTATCTATCTCGATATAGTGAAATATCAATCAACTATTTATGCATTTTTATCCGTATGTTTTAGAATTTGTACTTCCCAAATGACATTACAACACAATAACTCACAATCACAATCAAATCAACCTTTCGATATAAAATCAAAGAAAACACGAATAAGATATAGACAATTAAACATAGGATAGAAATCGTCCACCTCCATTAGACATATTCATTCATGGCACAAAATAAAATAAAAAATATTTAATTCTTTTTCAATTCAATCTATCATATGATAAAACATTCCCCTCAAAATAAATAATATATCATAAGAAATTTGGTATAATGAAAAGAAACAACTGATATTATCTTTTCAATAATCTAAGAATAAAATAAAAACAATCTTATTATAATTTCTAGTTATTATATAATTTATATACAATTTATTATATAATTTATGAGATGGAACTTAATTGGATAGAAATAATTGAGATATTCAATAAAAATTATATAAATTATGAGAATTAGAATAGAAACATACACATTAAATTAAATTTATTGTAATCATATTTTTTTACTACTAAAAATCTTTTTACATTTTAAAAATTAGTTATATAAAAAATTCCATAATAACATACACCTACTAAAAATGATTTTTAAAGTCTCTCATTTATTTAAAATCCAAGAGCATGCACATAATTATGAAATATATATTAATTCTTCATCAAATGATAAATTACCTCATTTATAAGTACAAGGAATACGAACTAAATTAAGAACGTAAAAAAAAAGGAAAGAACCTACACACTATATAAACAAAATTATTTACATAATATAAAATATCATATATACATTCAAAAAAATTAACATAAATGCATTATAACTTAACCATAAATAATTATTATACATTTTAAATATCACAACTTTAGAACATCATAAATCAAGATTGTTCATTGATCTATATAAAAATAACTATATAATTTCACCAATTAATTGACTAAGATAGAACAATTTATTCCAACCACCATTCTAAATTAAGCTCTAATAATTAATCTTTTATATGAAATACTGTTTATTTTAAATATATCTATATGATAAAACTAATAATCTACAATCAAACTAAAATCAATATTAATAAAAAGCAATTCTGAACAGCATAATGGAATTAACCTAATTTTTAAAATATACTCCCTAAATTATTGTCTTAAAATTTTATTGAAAACTAGCTACCTTTGAAAACAGTTTCTCTTATAAATTTGCCAACATTCATATTTATAAAAGCATATAATAAAATCAAATGGAAAATAATCCAACTGGAAATGAAGTAACCATTTAAATATCATAAAATAAACAAATATCACAATGGCACATACACTAATAACCTATATAAATTTAATTCATGAAGATAAAATGTCAGTAGGAGTTCAGTAGAACAAATTTAGTCTTCTATCATTCTCACATATTAATTGTTTCTATCTTATGCACACCTCAAAGTAAATATTTATAATGACAAATATGTTGCACAAATTTAATATCATATTAATTTACTAAAAATAACACTCTCTAATAATAGTTCTTTTTAAAAAAAAATATTTAAAAAAATCCAACTCCTTAAAACATATCAAAAACACAATCAAAATTTAAAGCTTAGTAAACTCATTTAATACATAGTCTTATAATAAACTAGCCGATAGAAACTTTAAAACAATAATTGCTATTATCGCTAAAAAAAGAAATAAATTACAATTTCAGCTTAACTTTGTAGATTGCGAAAAGCTAACATATAAATATTACCTAAACTTTATCCGCTCGACACAGCTTAAAAATTTTTTAATATATTATCAATGCTACAATATTGTACTAAATCACTTTAATGTAAACAAGTCATTAATATGACACACAATTAACGCCTATATTTTAAAATCTTCATTCATATATCTAAATAATATACATCTAACACTATCGATGATTATATATCAATTACAAACCCATAATATCAACAACTTTTGGTATACATATATCTTCACTTGCAGCCGCAAACACATTTAACCACTGAGTTTATCACAAATATCTCAACTTCTACGCTAAAGAACTTTCCCTCCTTTCCCGCAGGAAATCTCTCATTTGAAAACACTTTATCACTACGAACTTTCATTTGACATCGGTCATCTTGACTTCTTCATGTATTAATGGTTGACAATACTCATTCCAACATATTCTCTGGACCAGAGTATACATATGCGCAATAATGCAACACCAATACCTTATCAACTAAAAAAATAAATCCAACAACAACAAAAAAATAACTCATAGCTTTATGGCAACTAGACAAAGTATGTTTACTTCCTTACGTACAAAGAATTATATACTACTATTGTATATTTACACTGATGCGTTTTCTTTAGCATTTTAAAGAAACTTTGATCTTGTATGTACCTAATATTAAATAAGGCAAATTGTACTAACTATTCTCCAGCTTAACTTGCTACAACAACACGTATGAAAATGATCATAAATCGTTCCAAAAGAATCGACATCAATTTTTTCTAATAATATTACTCTCAAAAGGAAAATATCTTCTTAAAAAGAAATAGATAGATATATTTGGTATTATACTAATATATAGAAGAAAGAAATAGAGAAAAACAACAATTTACTAGGCAACACTAGCATCACACAATGTAACTAACAATACACAAGCTCCATACTTCCATACATCTCTATCTCAACACCTTCCCTCCGTAATTATGTTCTATGAAAGATTACAGACTATCTTTGCTACACATTTGCCATGTTCCAGCTAAAAGGTTTCCTTCCTTTCATAATTCAGCACTTCCCAAATGATAAATCACTCCTCCTTTTTCTAAAAGAAACGAGATTCTGTCCTTTTTAGCTTAGAACAAGCATAATATCTCCTCCTATCTTTTTTGACAAGCAACATTATTATTTCAATTTCCACTGGCAGTTAAAACCACAAGTTCAAACAATTTTACCATTACCTAACTTAATTTAGGACTACAAAATTCAAAGTTCTTTATATTCTTAAACTCTCAAATCAATCAGTCATTCTTTAAACAAGCATTATCAAAACTGTCTATCTCCACTTCATATCACCATGTTTTTTTTGTTGCAGAATTCCATACTTTCATATATACGACGTGTGACAAAAATCTCATATCGTTTACTCTCTATCCAACTGTAGAATCAGCTTTTTCCTCCTTCCTCATCAAAGACACATAAAATCTTTCACCATAATCGAACAATTCACCAATAATCAACAAAATTCTTCTCAATAAAATATTCCCTTCCCAAAGAAAATCTACGAATACTCGTAGAACCAATAATTTGTAAATTTCATGTATTTGTTAAATTAGGCGGCCCTATTCCAGTGGCCGGCACCACTTTTTTACCACTACTTCAATATTTGTATTTGACCAAAATCAATCGAGAAATCGTGACAAATCGATATCAATAATTTTAAAAAGACTCGTACACATAAAAGGTCATTAACTACTGATTCACAAAACGAATAGTTTCATAGAAACTTATCGTCACATTTACTAACATAATGTATGAAATCAAGTATAAGTACTTAAAAAAATTATATACGCCTTTTCAATCCAATACAAGCTAGCTGAAATTTAATTTTTAAATTCTTTTTATAGTCATTTCAATAACATTATTGTTTTAAAACTCCCTAACACAAACGAGACTCTTTACAAGATATATACCCAGATTCCTACGTTATTATGGTCTACAACTCTTAATATACCTCAGCATCTGTCTTGATCAAGTCTTGACGTTATTTTTAAATTTTTTTTTTAAAAAAATATTAAGAAGTGCATTTATGAAAACGGCAATTACATATACAATAATTGATTCTTTAATTTCTTCGTATCAATTGACATTATATCTTTACTCTGTTTTTGTTGCTCAATAACACATAAAATGCAATGACTATCTTCTACATACAGCTACATAATTCAATCTAATATCAATTTCCTCTACACTGTCATTTTACGTTGCTATTATTCCTTATATTGACTACTTTCCAACTGTTTATTATATAAATAATGTCACATACATATTCAATTGAGATAATTCATTTGAAACAATTATAATATTTATGCCTATTTTCAAATATATAAAAGTTGGTCAATCAAATTATAAAGACGTTTTTCAAATAGCTAGCTTCAAAAAAACAAAAAAGTTGAGACCAATAATTTAGATACTTTTAAAATTAGTTAACATTAACTCTTTTCCAAATGACCTCTAATAATTCAGTAATATTTATCTCTTGTATTCATCAAATAATAAAAAAAAAAATCACTTTTCATAATTAATTAATTTTAACGCTTAATTTAAGTCTTGACTCATAAATTCTAACTGATGGCAAGTATATCTCAATTATTTTTAAATATTTCTTATCAATATAATGACACGCTTTATGTCCAAAACTTATATTATTAATCAAATATATTATAACTAATTTTGTACTCCACTAGAACACTTTTAAATTTTTTATTAATATTTATTACTGTATAAAAATATTTATTACTATAGACACACTATTTCTTTCTCTTCTTTTTTACTTTTTAGTTTAGTATTTCCTAATATAAACACAATACTAGCCCTTGAAAATCAATTATAATTATTCACATCTATGATCCTAATGCCTT
The DNA here is from genome assembly GCA_022817965.1 of Solanum lycopersicoides. Classification (NCBI taxonomy): domain Eukaryota; kingdom Viridiplantae; phylum Streptophyta; class Magnoliopsida; order Solanales; family Solanaceae; genus Solanum; species Solanum lycopersicoides. The sequence continues at coordinate 42,552 of JAJJBR010002289.1, forward strand.
GATTCCTCGGCCAAATTTCAAATCAATCATTTATGTTATTCTGCTTCAAATTTTAAGAAAAATACTTTAATAAATAAACAATTTTTTAAAATTGTTAAAAGATTTCTTAAACAGAACATTAATAAAAAACCACTTCACAAATAAATTTCACAATAGAAATATTTTCCACCCTAACACATCTCATATATTCTTTTAACCATACTTCAACCCCTTTCCTCCATCCAACCCCTCCACACATTAGTTTCCCCCACCTCTCATTAAATCATTTCAAATAATCCGGTGAACATATAGAAAATTCAACTTGTAAAGCGATTTATACGTTATTATTTTCAATATACTTTGAATATTTATTAAACAAGAATCTATATTAATTTTACTCATAACCAAAATCTTTCTAGAAATCATTATAATATTAAGTTACACTCATGATAACCGATAGAATTTTGACATCACAAATCTTCAATATTTAGGTGTTTGTACCAAGCAAATGATATAATTGAAAAAATAAATATTTATATATTGTCAACTAAATTGTAATCGTAAAAGACGAGTTATACACTATTGCTATAATGGTCTCATCATCTTTCCCTTTACATTAAATCTAATCAAATTTATTTAGTTATAATTTAATATAACTAATTATAATTGTCAATATGAATGAATCACTAATCACTCAAAAAGCGATCATAAAAATGGCATATATATTTGAATAACATACTAAGAATAATAAGCATCTATTATAATCAGATAAAATCCCGTTAATTGAGAGAATAAAAATTATTGTTTATACTTTACTGTTATACATTAAATGTATAATTCCCTTTCTCCATTATACATAATAAATCAACAATACGAAGATATTAATCAAATCAAAAAAAATCCCAAAATATTAAAATTTCTCACTATTCAAAATGTATGTACATACTATGCCCTCTCAGCACCCATAACTACTCGCCAAATAAACAACACAAAGCACATCCTTCTTCCACTCTCCATTCATAATCAGATAGTACCAACTCACTTATAATCTTATGATAGATTTACCATAAAATTGTATTTTAAAACTGTAAAGAAAAATGAACAATTAGTGGTATCAGATCAAAAATTTTTTAATTAAATTATGATATGAAAAGTTACAATTTATGTACAGGTTAATGATCCTGCTATGTTAATTAAATGGTACTTTTTCGAAATGTAGTCCTACTATCTTCTTTATCCATAAATAAAATAGATTTCTCCCATTTGAAAACTAGACATAATTTAGGACTACTTCTACTACTATATAATCATAAATTCTCAAGTCAATTTATTTCAGGTATTTTACACCTGAATAGTTCACCTCTCCACCACTGCCTAAATCGTCTTCATATCATCAAATTACAATATTAATTTATAACCTTATTTATGACACACTATCTTATTGACGATTTCTTTTAAGAAAAATATTTAATTATTATTCTAATATTCTCTATTATACGGTTATTTTAATTTTAAAAACACTCTTTAACTTGTTATTTATCAATTCTTCAAAATTATTATTTAGTATTAAGAATACTATAACAAATATTATATATAAATACAGTAATTAATGTCTCTCATGCCTCTCTCCGAAGGCCCAAAACAATACGATCAATTTTTTCACTAATAATTTCCTATACACATAGCCTCCAAAAAAAATTCATGTTATATAGAATACAACTGTCCGCTAAACCATACATAATCCTCAGACACGTTTATAGCTTATTAAATTATACATATTTTTGAACTGCTTCTAAAGTCAAAATTAATATAATATATGTCAATACATAATATATAATTGATTTAATCAAAGATTAGATAATAACCAAGCAAGTACTAACAATTTGATAAATACCTTCAGTTTAATAGAATATTGAATAATCTATTACTGGAAAAAGAGTTCACTATTAATATTGTCTGATATTGACACACTTAACACTTCCATCACCGGAGAATTATAAGCCAAGAGAATACTCCTTTAATTTCACCCAAGAAAAACACGTAGTAACATTCCCAAAAAATTACTCTTTAAAATGAAAATTGTGCAAAAAATGCCCATTTAAAACTATGTCTAAAATACAAATTTCACATTTTAGTTTGGTGTCAAAAAAAATGTCTTTCCTAATACTTTATCCCAAAATCCCTTGTTATTATTGGTTACTAGAAAAGCACCGCATTTTATGAAATATATCTATCTTTTCTTATGGACCAATTCGATTTAAGAAATATTTTAAAAATTAGCAAATTTTTATCTACTCTTCAATTCAAAAATAAAAATAAGAATAATTGTCATTAATTAAAATAATGATACACTATAAAATAAATAATGATGATTACTATAACTATTAAGAATGACAATATTACTATCGTAAAGAACCTAAATTTAATTGGATCAAATAAGAAGGAATATTGAGACAGAAAACAAATTCTACTTTATTTTAAATGATTTTAAAAAAACAAAACATAGTTCTTTGATAATGAATTAATGAGAAAATTTTAGAAAAATAATACTTATCAGCAAAAAGCTATTTTAACCATTATCAACACATTTTAAGAAGCAACAATAACCAAATGGATAACCAAAATATTTCCTACTGAGAACAAACATTTTTAGACTCAGAACACTACAACATTCTAATTTCTTTCACATAGTTAAGTACGAATCTTTCTCCCGTTGCCTTTGTTGTAATTCAACAAAATTATTTTTCTCTTTAAAAATTTTTTTAAAAAAAAAAATAGTCAAATTTTAAAAACTAAAAACATTTTCCTAAACAGTCATAAAAATAATTTATCACAAAATAAAAATTAAACATATAATTTACCATCCAATACAAACGCCATCCAAATAAGAAAAGAAAAGAAAAGAAGCACCATAATAGGAATTACAAAGACGAATATTCCAACTATATTTAGTTGGAAATAACATTGAGTACAATGAATTAGTTTACTATATCTACTATTATCATATGTCATCAATAAATAAATCCCTGTGCCTACCCTCGTGACCAAAAAAATAAAATTCTAATATACCAATATTACTAATTACATAAATAAACATCCGCAAGTTAAGATCATAATCATTATGCCTACCACAAATAATGCATAAAAATACTATATATTACATGTATTTAAATTAATACAAACTAATTAAAAGATGTAAGAAAAGAGATGCATGTCAACACTTAAAAAAGATATGTTAGCAAAATTAAGATCGGTTTGAACCTCACACTAGCACAACCCAGAGATCCATACACCAACTTCCAATTACTGTAGTTTCACTTCAGTAAATATAAATAAGCATAGATAATTATCCCTTTTATAATAAATTATATCTAGATCTCGAAATAATAACATATTCGATAAAATTCAACAAATAAATCTTAAAAAATATTACACAATATATTCAATTCTACTCGCAACAACTAAAGGAACTATTTAAGAACATAATAATATATATAATTCTACATATCTATATAATAAATGCAAAACAAAAAATATTCAATGTAATCAAAACTCAATATATATAAAACAATATCAATAATGACTAAAAATGAATAACATTATGGATACTATAGGTATTATAGCAATATATATCTCATCACCAATCATATTAATCTATATCTAATGAAAAAGGACAAAACAGACACTGTTCACTATTACTTAAACTTCGATCCTACATAACTCGAACTTCTTCTCTCTGTATATAATATTATATATCCTTCTAAAATAAATATCCCATATGTCTAATAACCGTCCTCTGTCGTTAAAATAAATTAATGAAAATCAAATTTAATTATTAACTTACGGTCAGACAGTTTAATGGATGCCCTACTAAAACCCCAGATCACACGTAAGGCAGATGTATAAATACCTTTCATTTAAGGTCAGTG
>JAJJBR010002290.1:0-36661 GCA_022817965.1 Solanum lycopersicoides
GACCAAGGCTCGTGGTCATGGCCAAAGAAAAGGTGGGGAGCTCATGAAGATTACTTGGCCATGGAAGAAGAGGTCATTGGACCTAGATAATGTCCAAGACACCTACGAGTCATTTCATGACTCGTGGTGAACTTGACGGAGGGCAAGGGGCTTCCGTGATAATGCCTTAGCCAAAATGGACGAGTTTGGTGGGGTGTGGGGGAGCTACTTCCTAAGAGCACCACGAGCTACTTTACGGTCCGTGGTGCATCTTCATGGAAGGGGCCTAGGGTGATCGTAAAAGTTACTTGGTGGATAAAGAGATGAGGCTCCTTTGGAAGATCTACTACCTCACCATTTCATGACCACCACCACTGTCCATCATGCACTTCACGGGCCGTGAAGATGGACGCGGGTCTCACAGTGAAGTTAAGTTGGACTTTACTTTTGGAATTCCAACTTAATGAGGGTAGTTTGGTTATTTTGGGGGTGTATTATATATTGACTTTAGGTCAAAAATATTCATTTCCCACTCCAAAACACAAACTCAAATTGAAACACAACTTTCTCTCCACTTCTCTCTACTTTCTCTCTGTAAGACCTCGAAAATGAGATAAGGTGTCTAGAGCCTAACATGTTCGTCTTAATGTTATAAGGTCCTAAAATGCCTTATTATGTCATATAGAGTCAGTGTGCAAAGTTTGAAGTGATTTGGAAGTCGAACGTCAAGGGACGTCCAAGACGTTCGACGAATAGTCGCTTATGTGCCTCATGTGTGTATGCATGCCTAAGTTGTGTGAAATGAGTCAAATAAGTCTTGAAATGGTTTTAAATGATGTTTAATGTTATTGTATGAAGTTTCGTGAAAGTTTGGAGGTCAAACGCCCAAGAACGTCCAAGACGTTCGAAAGATAGCCCCTAAGACGTTCATCGTATGTCATGTTGGGGTCAAGGCTGTTTGGACGTCTTGTAGGTGTTTGTTTTGGATGAAACTTATGTGTAGGTCTATAACATGTTAAGGTTTGTAATCGCGTTGGAAACGTCCGGGTACGACTTCTAAAGGGCCCCACAAGAGGCCCCAAAAAGGACCCCAAGGCTGCCTATACACTGCCTGGGCAGTGTCCTTGACGGACCCAATGACGGACCGTTGGGCCACCAACGGACCGTCAAGCAGGTCTCGTCGAAGGAGACTTGACTTGGGCAGGTCTTAAGCCAAGAATTGGCTAAGTCCCTGCGACGGATGGCTGCCACGGCCCGTCATGGCCATGACGCCCCGTCATGGCCTCGTCGCGGCTGCCTGCGAGTTGGCTGCCTGCGTGCTGCCACTTAAAGGGGTGAATGGTAAATTCACCCCACGTCCTAACCTGACTATAATAGGTTTAATTAAGTAATTTTAGGTGTATATAAGTCTTTAAAAACGTGATCAACCCATTCCCAAACCCTCTCACATATTTTAAGCCTTTCCCTCCAAAAATGTTCTCTCTAAAACCACCATTGTTGGTGAAGCTCAAGAACAGATTCAAGCTGGGTTTTTCATGGATGAATCATGAAGTTTTAGAGGTTTTCTTATAGACAAAGGTATGGTGATCTTCATCTCTAGTTATCTTTTCATCTAGAGAGCCATTCTCAATGTTTTCAAAAGAAACCTTATGATCAAGTTTCCAATCTTCTAATCTAGCCATGGGTTCTTTCTCAAAAGCTTTTTAATGATTGAATCATGATTAATTGAAGTTAATACAATGATTTAAATGTGTTTTCACTCCAATTGCATGATGAACCCATGTTCCTTCCAAAATTGGTTTAGCCTTTGCATGGGCTTTGTGATTATGGCTTGTTCTTGATGAATTGGTGATTCTCTTACGTTGAATTGCTTGTGGTTATTGTTATTTACATTAATTGATGTTGAATTGATGATGATCAGTCCATGATGATAAATATATGAAGAATTGAACATGAATAGCCTATGTTTCTACATGTTGTCTTGAAGTTGATTGTGAGATCGGTTGAGTAGACTCTTGATTATGTATGAACTGTTGTAGCTACTGTTTTAGGGTGATGTAATGGATGAATTTTATAGGTATAAATCCTTAATGTTCTAATTAAGAAGGTCTTGCATGAATTGGTATAGATTCTTTTAGGCTATGAAGTCAAGAGGCTAAGTATGTGATGGATCTTGAATTTTGATTAGATGATGCATGACTTAGGCTTGATTTCTTACATAATTAGCTACTGCCTTAGACTTGTATATGTATGAACTATGGTCTAAAATCAATGTTAGGGAAGATTAGCTAATGATCTATGTTATCCTACTTTCCTAGTATGTTGATATGTTGTATTACGTTATGGTATAATCTTGTAGTGACTTGTACATGGTTTCTTATATGTTTAAAGTACATTTAGCTACTGCCATATATGTGTTTTATTGATGAATAAGGTGTATTGATCAATGATGATCAAAGGATGAGAATTTGGTAAGAATGCTTATTCTCTTTACTCTTCTACTTCTCTATTCTTTATAGTAATGTTGATGAAGCCTTGTATGGCATTGTGTGGTATGGTCCACTTATGGTGGCGGTGTTTACTTTATTGTCATTACATATGTGTTGACCATGGCCATGAAGGCAAATTGATGAACTTATGAACATGTGCTTAAAATGATACTATGAGAAGATTATGCCTACTTTCCTATTCTAGTTGTGAATTAGGTTATGTGGCTATTGTATGGGCATGTGTATAATCATGTTAGGGTATTGTATAGGTGCTGCTATTGATGTGTTAGAGTGGTTAATAACCTCTACCCACGTATCCCTTATATGGAAGTGTAAATAGCTAAAGTTAGGAGTCTTGATTATAATGTATGTATAGTCTTGTCTTCTATGCTATTATGTGTTGTGCGCTATGTGCTTGAAGTATAATGTGGTCTAATAGTGTGGCTGACTTAAGATGGTATTGATAGCCATTATGTGATCATGTTGGTTAATGTACACACACTCTCACTTACATGCATATTATAAGTAGTATAACTCATGGTGTCTAAATGAAAGGTAGTTTTCATATTCACTAGTCTCTACTACTATGTATGTTAAGGTGATGTTTATGAATGTATGATTGTATTCCCTTACTAGGATGACTTGATAGGTGTACTAGTGTGGACAAGGGTATGGGACCTTGTCTATGCATTGCACATGTGTATCTTGATAGGATAGTTCCTAGGTTTGGTTCTTATGCATGTGAAGGATGATTATATGAATATGTTATGAATATGATGTATATGATATGATGAGGTATGAATGTGTATAGTGTCTTAGTAGGTTTATATGAAAGTATTACTCATATAGTTATGCCTATAGACTTATACATTGATATATGAGCATGTGTGACTTTATGTGTTATGTGAAAGGTTTGTTCACATCTATGTATACACTCACACACATGAATGATGATCTAGTTAATAGAGGGGCCTTGAGAGGGGTGCCCAAGAATGCTATAAATTCTAGATAGGTGCTTGAATATGCTATAAGCATATGAGTGATGGATATTTTAAAGCTTATGTTTTATAAATAAACGTAATAAAGGCTTTTCAAATAAAGGGAACCTAGCTTAGCACCGAGCGAACTTGACAATGGGAGGTGATGACTTATCCCTAGAAGGAAAGATTCATCCTAGAAGTTGCCCATGTGATGATAACTTCCATGTTCGATGGATATGTCACTTTAAGGGATTCCCATGAGGAGCGGCCCACTTTACCATATGGTATGAATAGGGATATCTACCTCTTAGTTCCATAAACTATGCTTGCCACATAGGATCTAGCAAAGTGAATTCACTTGATATGCTAGCATATATGTTAATGTTCTACCTTGGCTAGGTAGTAACACCTTCCTTTGGTGTAAGGCTCTACAACACCAAATTCCATGATTAGCACCCATGGTCTTAGTGTCGGTTAAGGCTATGGTTTCCCTAAAGTAAAATGGACAATGGAAGTAATTGAATAGGATCCTAACTAGGAGAACTTAAGGTAAGTTACTTAGGATAGGTGGAAGTAATGAACCCATCTAGACATTGCACAAGTGACTCCTTAGGAAGTCTTAGGAAGGTACCTTAATACTTATGATTGTGTATGTGTCCTTTATGTATGATATTGTAGTCTTGGTTTGACTATGATTATATTGTACTATACTTCTATGATGGCATGTATTGTCTTGTGTAGATGCTATGTATGGTTTTCTCTTATGTTCCTAAGGTGATGCATTGCACCAAGTATCCCTAAAGGATTACTTAGGAGGTTAATGAATGGAAAGAAAGAGTTAAATGCTAAGAAGGGTAAGTTCACTGTAAAGTGACCTCTATGTGTACTTATATTCTATATGTGCTTTTCTATGATGTTTGGTCTTTGATTGTGTTACTATGAAGTAAGTGGATGATATAAATGATATTGATAAAGGTTTTATGATGATTTACTCAAAATAGCATGAAGTATGATTTCAAAGGAAATGTCCCTTTTAAATGCATGTTTTTGCATGGTTGCCATACTTAGTACATTCTTGTGCTAATCCCATTCTTCTTTACTTTTTACACAAAGTGTAGGTTATGGAATGCTTAAAGGAGGTCTATGATTGAGGAGCTTGATAGGTGATTTCCCAAGCTCAAGGAAAGGAATCCTTAAGTTCAAGGATGTCCTACTAATGTCCTTATTGTAAAGTCTATTTAGTAATGTATAGCTTTGTATTATGTCTTAAGGGTTTTATCCTTAATGTACTCTAAAGTTGTTGAGTCTAAGATGGCAAAGGGACTTAGAGTCTAAATATGTATTATGACTTATGTTTTATATATATACGATGTGATGTTTCTAGCATATGATGTGCTATGAAAAGTTTTAAATTTTCCGCTAAATTTACTATGTCAATGCAATGAATGATATGAGAGGCTTGTCTTAGACCTCCGAGAGGTCGACGACGCCGGTTACAATCCAAGATTGTACCCTATCTTCTAGGGTATGCTTTTGGGTTGTGACAAACTTGGTATCAGAGCATGAGGTTTATAAAGCGGTTTTAGGTTCTAAAAAGTCTCATATTGCCACGTCTAGTAGAGTCTCGTATCATTGGTGGTGAGTCGCGACACATTAAATGGTACGAGAGGCTATAGGACGATAGAGTTTCCCTTCTTCATCAATCTCATATCGTGCCATAGAACTTAATTCTATAAGATCTCTCTCTTATGTTTTCTTGTCCGAAGGTATTTTAGATATGATTGCTTGGATGAGAGTTCTCTATGCTTGAGGGAGAAAAGGTGAGTTTAAAATGCTTATCTTTGTTTTATGGTTTGAATGAGTATGTGTGAAGGTGACATTTGTCCTTATTTGATGATGTATATACTAACTAAGGCGACTAGAAGGGTTAACTAGACTTAGGTAGGGGTATGGGACTCTACCTATGTCTTGCACTAGTTTTCCTTGATGGAGACCTTAGGAGGGTAATACTATGTATGTGTATGATGATAAATGTGAATGTGCTTATGAGATGATATCTATGCTTGTAAACATGTAAATAGCCTAGTGAGCTAAAGAATATGGAGTTATCCATGCATGAAGGTTATAGATAAGTGGAGTATGATGCTAATTGTAGTTCTTGTTGGGTTACTTGGTTTAGTGAAGTTATGGAGATTTACTTGATCATTGCACATGTTAACTCTATGAGGATTATGATTGGTCATCTTACCTTGCTTTATATGAAATATCTCTTAATTGATGATGTGATGCCAATTATGGCAATATATGAAATCTATGTGAAATAACATGTTATGTCAAATAATGTATGTCCTGATATAGTTGAAGCATGTTAGAAGTTATAGTGGTTAAAATAATTTCTCTTAAATTGTGTATTCCTATATGGTTTTGTATGATAGTAGCCAAATATTTGGATTTGAACTAGGGTTGTTTAATAACTACCTATGGAGGTATGCTATCCTATGAGTGTATGCGATTAAAGGCGTGCATTGTTTTCCTTTGCATATAAATGATACTTGATGAGTTGCTAGTATAAATTGGAGTCTTTTGTGGAGACTTGAATTGTAAGTATAGTATGCATGCTTATGAAGAATGAGTTGGCAAAGCTTTATTTCTTATAATTCCATACTGTTCCATCGAATGTCTAAATGTTACACTTTTGGGTATTTGAAAACATGCTCGTTATAGAGACTAGGCAACTTATTGTATCATGTTTGGAGCACTTACTAATTTGTCTTTTGATTAGATATTGTTGAAATATGTGTAGAATTTATGAATATGAACATGATAAGGGATGTAGAAAATAATATTTGCTTTTTGCCATTTAAATTGAAAGGATGAGAATCTTATGACATGATGAGTCGTAGAGTTATTTCTAAACTTCTTGTCGTGTTATGAACTTACTTGTGGTTTTCTCTAATGATGTATGACCTTAGTGTCTATTGCATTGTAGGAAGACCTTATGTGAATTAAATAGTATGATATTATAGTATTTGTCTATTGATCATGAAGATGTGCATGATACGATTCTTTATACATGATGTTAATCTTGTTGACTATATGGAGATGGTATTAGCTGACATAAGTGTAGTTGTCTCCTCTATGCATGTTGATATAGGACTTGAATGTAAAGGATTGTGATCACATGATAAGGTTTAGAATGTCTTAGTGTTGCTAAATTGAGTTTATGAAAATTCCCTCTAAAAGTAGTAATCACTCTAAGTGATAAATATGAAGGTTTTGTATTTGAGATCCTCTACATGTTGGGTTAAGTTGCTCTTAATTGGGTTTGCACTAAGTGGGGGATGATGTTGGAGTAATGAGATTGTAGAAATTGTCTACATTGTCCTTCTATTCTTACTTGAATTAGAAAATATGAATTCTTAGTATGCTTGTTCATGAAAATATCTTGCATAAAGTGAAATTGCATGATATTTATATGATTGGTATGAATTGATTGACATCATCTTAAAGACATGGTGAATTTTCCAAGAAGCATGAAAAGAAATTTTTGTAAAATCCATGTTTTCTCTTGTTGACTTGCGTTTTAATGTTCTAATTGTGAAGTTTACCTCATGAGGTAAGACAAGGAACTTGGTAATAGTCACTTGTAGGTTAAATTGTTTAGCCTTGTAATGGAAGTTGAGTCTCTTTTACAATGAAAAATGTGAACTCTCTTTAAAATTTAGTGATTTGAAGATTTGTGATGCAAAATTGTAGGCTCATTCTTGAAAAGTGAAAGCATGTTTTTGCTAAGTGTACATGTGTGTGCCTATAATTTGTGTTATTTTTCCAAAATGAGGCTTACTATAAGGGTGAGTATTATGTTAAGGAAAGAACTTGTGGAATGACTTCCTATTTTGTTGTGATGTATTTGGTGTGACTTTCCATTTAGATTTCACTAAGAAGGAAAATGTATACATGTCTTTGCTTAAAAGTTGAAATTTCTCATTTTTAAGGAAATTGATCTTGTACTTTGTTAAGGTGTGAACTCTTGATGCATGTAAATGTGTTGAACTGCTCTTATGTGCATTGAAGTCCTTGATGTGATTAAAGAGTCCTAAGTGTCATTCGAGGACGAATGTTCCCAAGTGGGGGATATTGTAACACCTCGAAAATGAGATAAGGTGTCTAGAGCCTAACATGTTCGTCTAACGTTATAAGGTCCTAAAATGCCTTATTATGTCATATAGAGTCAGTGTGCAAAGTTTGAAGTGATTTGGAAGTCGAACGTCAAGGGACGTCCAAGACGTTCGACGAATAGTCGCTTATGTGTATAAGGTGTGTATGCATGCCTAAGTTGTGTGAACTGAGTCAAATAAGTCTTGAAATGGTGTTAAATGATGTTTAATGTTATTGTATGAAGTTTCGTAAAGTTTGGAGGTCAAACGCCCAAGAACGTCCAAGACGTTCGAAAGATAGACCCTAAGACTTTCATCGTATGTCATGTTGGGGTCAAGGCTGTTTGGACGTCTTGTAGGTGTTTGTTTTGGATGAAACTTATGTGGTAGGTCTATAACATGTTAAGGTTTGTAATCGCGTTGGAAACGTCCGGGTACGACTTCTAAAGGGCCCCACAAGAGGCCCCAAAAGAAGGACCCCAAGGCTGCCTATACACTGCCTGGGCAGTGTCCTTGACGGACCCAATGACGGACCGTTGGGCCACCAACGGACCGTCAAGCAGGTCTCGTCGAAGGAGACTTGACTTGGGCAGGTCTTAAGCCAAGAATTGGCTAAGTCCCCTGCGACGGATGGCTGCCACGGCCCGTCATGGCCATGACGCCCCGTCATGGCCCTCGTCGCGGCTGCCTGCGTGCTGCCACTTAAAGGGGTGAATGGTAAATTCACCTCACGTCCTAACTGACTATAATAGGTTTAATAAGTAATTTTAGGTGTATATAAGTCTTTAAAAACGTGATCAACCCATTCCCAAACCCTCTCACATATTTTAAGCCTTTCCTCCAAAAATGTTCTCTCTAAAACCACCATTGTTGGTGAAGCTCAAGAACAGATTCAAGATGGGTTTTTCATGGATGAATCATGAAGTTTTAGAGGTTTTCTTATAGACAAAGTTATGGTGATCCTTCATCTCTAAGTAACCTTTCACTTGGAGAGTTCTTCTCAATGTTTTCAAAGAAAGTTTATGATCAAAGTTCTCTTCTCCAATCTAGCCATGGGTTCTTTCTCAAAAGCTTTTTAATGATTGAATCATGATTAATTGAAGTTAATACAATGATTTAAATGTGTTTTCACTCCAATTGCATGATGAACCCATGTTCCTTCCAAAATTGGTTTAGCCTTTGCATGGGTTTGTGATTATGGCTTGTTCTTGATGAATTGATGATTCTCTTACGTTGAATTGCTTGTGGTTATTGTTATTTATATTAATTGATGTTGAATTGATGATGATCAGTCCATGATGATAAATATATGAAGAATTGAACATGAATAGCCTATGTTTCTACATGTTGTCTTGAAGTTGATTGTGAGATCGGTTGAGTAGACTCTTGATTAGGTATGAACTGTTGTAGCTACTGTTTTAGGGTGATGTAATGGATGAATTTTATAGGTATAAATCCTTAATGTTCTAATTAAGAAGGTCTTGCATGAATTGGTATAGATTCTTTTAGGCTATGAAGTCAAGAGGCTAAGTATGTGATGGATCTTGAATTGTGATTAGATGATGCATGACTTAGGCTTGATTTCTTACATAATTAGCTACTGCCTTAGACTTGTATATGTATGAACTATGGTCTAAAATCAATGTTAGGGAAGATTAGCTAATGATCTATGTTATCCTACTTTCCTAGTATGTTGATATGTTGTATTACGTTATGGTATAATCTTGTAGTGACTTGTACATGGTTTCTTATATGTTTAAAGTACATTTAGCTACTGACATATATGTGTTTTATTGATGAATAAGGTGTATTGATCAATGATGATCAAGGGATGAGAATTTGGTAAGAATGCTTATTCTCTTTACTCTTCTACTTCTCTATTCTTTATAGTAATGTTGATGAAGCCTTGTATGGCATTGTGTGGTATGGTCCACTTATGGTGGCGGTGTTTACTTTATTGTCATTACACATGTGTTGACCATGGCCATGAAGGCAAATTGACGAACTTATGAACATGTGCTTAAAATGATACTATGAGAAGATTATGCCTACTTTCCTATTCTAGTTGTGAATTAGGTTATGTGGCTATTGTATGGGCATGTGTATAATCATGTTAGGGTATTGTATAGGTGCTGCTATTGATGTGTTAGAGTGGTTAATAACCTCTACCCACGTATCCCTTATATGGAAGTGTAAATAGCTAAAGTTAGGAGTCTTGATTATAATGTATGTATAGTCTTGTCTTCTATGCTATTATGTGTTGTGCGCTATGTGCTTGAAGTATAATGTGGTCTAATAGTGTGGCTGACTTAAGATGGTATTGATAGCCATTATGTGATCATGTTGGTTAATGTACACACACTCTCACTTACGTGCATATTATAAGTAGTATAACTCATGGTGTCTAAATGAAAGGTAGTTTTCATATTCACTAGTCTCTACTACTATGTATGTTAAGGTGATGTTTATGAATGTATGACTTGTATTCCCTTACTAGGATGACTTGATAGGTGTACTAGTGTGGACAAGGGTATGGGACCTTGTCTATGCATTGCACATGTGTATCTTGATAGGATAGTTCCTAGGTTTGGTTCTTATGCATGTGAAGGATGATTATATGAATATGTTATGAATATGATGTATATGATATGATGAGGTATGAATGTGTATAGTGTCTTAGTAGGTTTATATGAAAGTATTACTCATATAGTTATGCCTATAGACTTATACATTGATATATGAGCATGTGTGACTTTATGTGTTATGTGAAAGGTTTGTTCACATCTATGCATACACTCACACACATGAATGATGATCTAGTTAATAGAGGGGCCTTGAGAGGGGTGCCCAAGAATGCTATAAATTCTAGATAGGTGCTTGAATATGCTATAAGCATATGAGTGATGGATATTTTAAAGCTTATGTTTTATAAATAAACGTAATAAAGGCTTTTCAAATAAAGGGAACCTAGCTTAGCACCGAGCGAACTTGACAATGGGAGGTGATGACTTATCCCTAGAAGGAAAGATTCATCCTAGAAGTTGCCCATGTGATGATAACTTCCATGTTCGATGGATATGTCACTTTAAGGGATTCCCATGAGGAGCGGCCCACTTTACCATATGGTATGAATAGGGATATCTACCTCTTAGTTCCATAAACTATGCTTGCCACATAGGATCTAGCAAAGTGAATTCACTTGATATGCTAGCATATATGTTAATGTTCTACCTTGGCTAGGTAGTAACACCTTCCTTTGGTATAAGGCTCTACAACACCAAATTCCATGATTAGCACCCATGGTCTTAGTGTCGGTTAAGGCTATGGTTTCCCTAAAGTAAAATGGACAATGGAAGTAATTGAATAGGATCCTAACTAGGAGAACTTAAGGTAAGTTACTTAGGATAGGTGGAAGTAATGAACCCATCTAGACATTGCACAAGTGACTCCTTAGGAAGTCTTAGGAAGGTACCTTAATACTTATGATTGTGTATGTGTCCTTTATGTATGATATTGTAGTCTTGGTTTGACTATGATTATATTGTACTATACTTCTATGATGGCATGTATTGTCTTGTGTAGATGCTATGTATGGTTTTCTCTTATGTTCCTAAGGTGATGCATTGCACCAAGTATCCCTAAAGGATTACTTAGGAGGTTAATGAATGGAAAGAAAGAGTTAAATGCTAAGAAGGGTAAGTGCACTGTAAAGTGACCTCTATGTGTACTTATATTCTATATGTGCTTTTCTATGATGTTTGGTTAGAAGGCGCTGTTATGGTAACTGAGAACAAGAGAAAACCCATAAGTAATGACTAGATGAGATGAATATTATACTGTTATTAAAGTTTGATAACTGCATATAAACTATGAAGAGATTAAAAGGAATAATGTTTTTTTTTTAGTAAAAATAAAAACAAGATTTGATATAACTATGCCTACATATTTGTTAGATAGAGATAATGAATATATGATATTGTTGTTTTATATATTGATTGGTCTTAATGCTGATATACGAAGAGAAATATATGATATATTATTAATGAATGAAATAATTGAAGAAATGACTGTAGGATGGAATGAGCTATTTATAGGAAATAACGATGAAAATAATTTAGAATATTTATTTGATGATTTAGAACTATATAGAGATCAATGATAAATTATAGATATTTGAGACTTTGGAAAGAAATAAAAGATAAGATAACTTTAGAAGAAAAGTTATTATACGAAAATGTAAATAGATATATATATCTTAGAGACGAAAAATATTTAGGATATATAGAAAACAATGCTAGAGAAATACAAAGATTTAATATAATTAAAAACGATTATTATGAAAAAATATTTATTTAATTAAACGATAAAATAGAAATGAATAAAGAAGAATATGCAGTAGAAGAAAAAATATTCGAAAATCCAGAAGGATTAACAATAAAAATAGTATTTTCAAACTTAGGAAGAAGATATAAGAAAATAGGAGATAAAATGTATTTAATGCTAGAAAAAGAAACAGCAAAATTAGAAGATAGTTTAACAGCTATGATAAGAATAATAAAAGAAAATGAAGACATTGATAGATCTAATGAAATTAAAAGAATAGAAATACAAGCTAAACAAGAAATTCAAAAAATAGAACAAATAAAAAATAATCGAATCAGTGAGTTAGAAAATGAATTAAAGCAATTAAAATTATTATATGACAAGAAACAAAAAGAAAAACACTTAGCTAAAGAAAAAGAACAAGAACTAACTTTAGAAATTGAAATAAATAAAATGAAAGAAATTTTAAATGAAAATGAGAATCTAGAAAATCTAGAAGTAAATAATATAGATGAATTAGAAGAAAGAAATTCTGAAATAAGTAATATAAGTGAAACATATACAGAAATGTTAGAAAAAATAGAAACAACAGAAAAATTAAAACATTTAGAAATAAATACTAGTAATATGAATAAACCAGGAACATCTAGAGAAAAAAGTTCAGATAAAAGTCCTAGACATAATCCTAGAACATCAACACCAACATACTATACAAAAAGTTATGAAAGTTCAGATAGAATAGAAGCTATATGGAACAGTAGATTAAATAAAGAATGGACGCCTACAAATATAACAGAAACAAATAATTTTTTAAATTTAGATTGTGTAAAAGATGTAAACAAAGTAATCCTATTATGGATAGGAAATTTAGCAAAACAATTAGTAGATAATAAAATAACAATAAGAGAAACCCCAAAATATATAGAAAGAACATTAATCGGAGTAACAAAATTATGGATAGAAAATTTAAACGAAGATGGAAAACAAGCACTTAGAAGTGATAAAAAAGTAGATGGATCAACAACAACATCTAATATAGACATATTAGAAAAATATGAATTAGCAATAAGAAATGAATTTGGAAGTATGAGTACAGATATAAAAGAACAAAATAAAGAACAAGTAATAAATAAGCAGTTAATGTCAAAATTAGCAATATGTGATATGTGTTATTTAGAAGAATATACATGCGCATTTAAAGACTTTTATTATAAATCAAAATATACTACAGAAGAAGCTAAAGAAATTAGAAAACAATATTTTATAAAATTACCAGAACCATTTAGTACCAAATAATAAAAGATTGGATTAATGATGAAATGACAGATACGTTAGGATCTAGAATAACATATTTAAAACATTGGTTTATAAAACTATGTGAAGATCAAAAAGAAAAATATAAAATGAAAAAAGTATTAATTAAAAATCTAAAATGTTGTAAAAACAAAGTAGCACCTCAATTTGGATGTAATAAAAAATATTACAGAAAACCTAGAAAAAATAAGAAATATAGGAAAACCCCTAAGAAATATAAATATAAAAATCCAAGAAAAAGAAATTATGTAAAAAATGATAAAGAAAAAGAAAGATTTAAGAGAAAAAAGAAATTATCCGATTGTAATTGTTACAATTGTGGTAAGTTAGGACATTTAGCTAGAGATTGTAAATTACCAAAAGATATTAAAAACAAAAGAATTGCAGAAATAGTTATTGAAAAAGAAAAATATATGCAAATAGATTATATAGATTATGAGTTAAGTGATAATGATAGTATCTATGAAATTTCAGATATAGAAGATATAGAAATAGAATCTGAGAATGATAATTTAAGTATAGAATCAGATAACGAAAGTATAGAAAATAATGACTGAAAATGATATAAAATTAATATCAAAAGAAAAATATCAAGATGAAGATTTTGAAGAACAAAAGATAATATTTGATAATAAAATATTTCAACAAATAAGAAATAAAGAATTAGATTTAAGTGTACAAAAAATACTAAAAATACCTCTAATTAATAATTGGTTTAAGAAAAGTAATGAAGAATATTATGTAGTTAGTCAAAAAGAACATATTATTGATTGTAAATATACAAAAGGAAAAGCACAAATACCTATACTAAATAAAAGAGTAATAAATCAGGAAATACAACAAATAAAAACAAAAGTACCTATTAAATATGTACATTTAGGAGCAACGGAAATATTAATAAAAGCGTGTTTTAGAGAAGGAATAGATACGCCAATAGAAATATATTTAGCAGATGATAGAATTATACAACCTATAGAAAAAAGCGTAATAAGTGCAATAAAAGGAAATTTAATATACCAAAAATTTAAATTTATAATAAGTGCAAATTATTCAATAGCCTTAACAGATAAAAATATAGATAAATCCTTAGTGTTATATTGGAAGTTATCAGGAATTAAATTAGCACCTGGAAGTAAGATATTTACAGTAAGATGTAAAAATTTATATATATTAACAACTAAACATAAAATAATAGCAGAAAATAAAATCAATAGAATTAAGATAGAAAATCCTTTTGAACAAGTTATTTCAATAATCGATAAAAATGATTATAGTTACAAAGATATTGACTTAGAAGAAGATTTACAAATAGTAAGAGATAGAATAAATAATCCAAGTATATTGAGTAGAAGTACATCATCAAAAGCTAGTACCTCAAAAAGAAAATACGAATTAACAGAAAACAACTATTATTATATAACAGGAATTATTAATGATAAAAAATACAAAATCTTAATAAATACAGGACAGGAAGATAACTATATAAATAAAGAACTAGTACTAGAAGAAGAAGAAGTTATAAGAACAGGACAAGAATGCCCTGAATTACCTAGTGAAATAATGCTATATGAAGAAATAGTAGAAAAAGAAGTAATTATAGGAGGAATCCTATTAACAATACAATTTAAAATAACTAATGAAGAACAGAATATAACCTTAGGAATAAACTGGTTAGACCAATTTATCCCGTATAAAATTGAAGAAAATAAATTAATATTAACATATCAAAATAAGAGGATAGTAATACCAAGAACGTAATGAAATAATGAAAATATATATTCTTGCTAAGATAATTGTAGAAGGATATTATAATAGATATTATACACCTATGATAGATACAGGAGCAGAAGCAAATATATGTAAATATAATTGTTTACCTGAAGATAAATGGGAAAAATTAACTACACCTTTAGTAGTAACAGGATTTAATAATGAAAGTAGTTTAATAACTTATAAAGCAAAGAATATAAAAATACAAATTTGGGATAAAATATTAATAATAGAAGAAATATATAATTTTGAATTTACAACAAAAGATATGCTTTTAGGAATGCCATTTCTAGATAAGTTATACCCTCATATAATAACCAAAACACATTGGTGGTTTACTACACCTTGTGGATATAAAATAGGAGCTAAACGAGTTAGCAATAAACAAAGAAAAATAATAGAGTGGATAAAGGGAAATGAGAAAATAAATCAAAAACTAGAAAATATAAATACAAAAGAAATAAATAAACTTGAAATGATAATTTTTACGATAGATAAAATAAAAATAATAAATGAACAATTGGAAAGTTTATATAATGAAAAACCATTAGCAGGATGGGAAAAACATAAAACAAAAGTAAAAATAGAGTTAATAGATGACAATAGTATAATAACTCAAAAACCATTAAAATATAATTTTGATGATTTAAATGAATTTAAAATACATATTGATGAATTGTTGGAAAATAAATATATTCAAGAAACTAATAGTAAACATACAAGTCCAGCATTTATAGTAAATAATCATAGTGAACAAAAAAGAGGTAAAAGTAGAATGGTAATAGACTATAGAAATCTAAATGCTAAAACCAAAACATATAATTACCCTATACCAAATAAAATACTAAAAATAAGACAAATACAAGGATTTAATTATTTTAGTAAATTTGACTGTAAATCAGGATTTTACCATTTAAAGTTAGAAGAAGAATCTAAACATTTAACAGCATTCACAGTACCGCAAGGATACTATGAGTGGAATGTATTACCCTTTGGATATAAAAACGCACCAGGTAGATATCAACATTTTATGGATAGTTATTTTAACCAATTAGAAAATTGTATAGTATATATAGATGATATACTATTATATTCAAGAACACAAGAAGAACATGTTAAATTATTAGAAAAATTTATACATATAGTAAAAATTTCAGGAATTAGTTTAAGCAAAAGTAAAGCAGAAATTATGAAATAACAGATAGATTTTTTAGGAATTCAGATAGATAAAAATGGTATAAAAATGCAAATACATATAGTCCAGAAAATAGTAAATTCAGACGAAAATATTGATACAAAAAAGAAATTACAATCCTTTTTAGGATTAGTAAATCAAGTAAGAGACTATATACCTAAGTTAGCAGAATATTTAAAACCATTACACAAGAAATTAAGAAAAGATATAGAATATCATTTTGATAGCAAAGACAAAGTATATATAAAAAATATAAAGAATTTATGTAAAATATTACCTAAATTATACTTTCCTGATGAAAATAAGATATTTAGTTATATAGTAGAAACTGATGCAAGTGATCATAGTTATGGAGGAGTTTTAAAATATAAATATGAAAATGACAAAATAGAATATCATTGTAGATATCATTCAGGATCATATACTGAACCACAAATAAAATGGGAAATCAATCGTAAAGAGTTATTCGCATTATATAAATGTTTATTGGCATTTGAACCATATATAGTTTATAATAAATTCATTGTTAGAACAGATAATACTCAAGTTAAATGGTGGATAACAAGAAAAATAGATGATTCCGTAACAACAAAGGAAATCAGAAGATTAGTATTAAATATACTCAATTTTACATTTACAATTGAAGTTATTACAACTGACAAGAATATGATTGCAGATTACCTATCAAGACAAAGGTACTCAAACTGAGAAAGATACAATGGAAGAAATACTAAAATCCATTACTACACTTTGTACTAAAGTGGACAGTATGGATAAAGAAATACAAAAGCTAAAGATTAATGAAGTTAATCTGAAATCTAAAGCTAATAGTCAGCAGCATGACTATAAAAATGCGGAGCTACGTCGTGAGGCAGACGGTAAACAGCCAGAGCTAAAAGGTGACGTTGAGAAACACCTAAAAACTCAATTTACTAACAAGTTAGATATTGCAGTTGCAGGTACAAGTAAAAAAGCTATGGAGAACCCTATTCCAAAAAATACAAACTTAAATAGCCTATTTACAAAACCTTTTATACAAAAAACCCAGATAGTAGAAACCTCAACTCCACAAACAGTTACCTATGCAGCCAGCATAAACAAAGAAAAGAAAATATATAACCACATTTCCAAAAACTATATTGACAACATATTTCAGATAATCACTTTTCTGAATACCAAGCCAAGATCTACAACCACTACAGAAAAAACACAAGATTATATAACCCAAAAATTACAAGGTTATAATAAACTAATAGCACAACCAAAAACCAACCCCAATTTAGTAAAAACGTGTTATAATTACGGATTATTAAGTACAGTGTATACATATACAGGTGAAGAACTCAGTGGAATACCAGAAATCCACAGGTCATTTTTAATATACAAAAAGATAACGAAAGGAAATTTATTCTTTGTGAAAATATATACAGCGCCAGCAGAAATACTATTCAACGAAATAAAACCAATGATTCAGGTAGTAAAAATTGGTTTAACGCAAGAAATGATTATACCAGAAGAGATAGAACAACAACCAGAGATATCAAGAATTGAGATACCAAGTTTTCTTGGAAATAAAAGAATAATTGGATTATTAACGATTATTCAAGAATTAGCAAACAATTATTTAAACGGAAAAGCTATATGGAGCTATTATTCGAGAGATCATTTAATGATTTACGCCAATTCTCGAGAAGTTAGACAAGGAGATATGGATGAAGTACAAAAATGGATATTATCCTTGTTAAAACCTGAAGCTATGCCAACAACTAGAGCAATAAAAAAGGGATTTATTTCTGAAGACTTATTGACAAGATATTGCAAGTTAATTGGGCATAAGTACCCAGATCATATATGCTCAAAATGCAATGAAGGAGATAGAGATATACCCGAAGTTTTATTTGAATAAAGACATCGGAAGAAAATGAAGATAGCGACAAAAGAGATAAAGAAGACGAAGACATAAAGATGAAGATATAAAATTTGTCAAAAGTATGTCGGCCATCTTTGGCCATTATTGTAAAGTATTTTGTCGTTTTTATTAAAGTTTGTCGGCCATATGTAAAAAAGTCAGGCCACTAGTATAAAGTAAAGTATTTTAACGTTTTGTGTCGGCCAAACGTTTTTAGGCCAAGTGTAAAGTAGTGTAGGCCATAAATAGTAGGCCAATAATGTAAGTTTGTGTATAAATAGAGGCTTTAGTCCTCAGTAATAGATATCGAAAAATCAAAATCATCCTCATCTCTCTTCATATCTCTCTAATCCCGGGATTAGAGAGATATGAAGAGAGATGAGGATGATTTTGATTTTTCGATATCTATTACTGAGGACTAAAGCCTCTATTTATACACAAACTTACATTATTGGCCTACTATTTATGGCCTACACTACTTTACACTTGGCCTAAAAACGTTTGGCCGACACAAAACGTTAAAATACTTTACTTTATACTAGTGGCCTGACTTTTTTACATATGGCCGACAAACTTTAATAAAAACGACAAAATACTTTACAATAATGGCCAAAGATGGCCGACATACTTTTGACAAATTTTATATCTTCATCTTTATGTCTTCGTCTTCTTTATCTCTTTTGTCGCTATCTTCATTTTCTTCCGATGTCTTTATTCAAATAAAACTTCGGGTATATCTCTATCTCCTTCATTGCATTTTGAGCATATATGATCTGGGTACTTATGCCCAATTAACTTGCAATATCTTGTCAATAAGTCTTCAGAAATAAATCCCTTTTTTATTGCTCTAGTTGTTGGCATAGCTTCAGGTTTTAACAAGGATAATATCCATTTTTGTACTTCATCCATATCTCCTTGTCTAACTTCTCGAGAATTGGCGTAAATCATTAAATGATCTCTCGAATAATAGCTCCATATAGCTTTTCCGTTTAAATAATTGTTTGCTAATTCTTGAATAATCGTTAATAATCCAATTATTCTTTTATTTCCAAGAAAACTTGGTATCTCAATTCTTGATATCTCTGGTTGTTGTTCTATCTCTTCTGGTATAATCATTTCTTGCGTTAAATTTTCACAAAGAATAAATTTCCTTTCGTTATCTTTTTGTATATTAAAAATGACTGTGGACTTCTGGTATTCCACTGAGTTCTTCACCTGTATATGTATAACTGTACTTAATAATCCATAATTATAACACGTTTTTACTAAATTGGGGTTGGTTTTTGGTTGTGCTATTAGTTTATTATAACCTTGTAATTTTTGGGTTATATAATCTTGTGTTTTTTCTGTAGTGGTTGTAGATCTTGGCTTGGTATTCAGAAAAGTGATTATCTGAAATATGTTGTCAATATAGTTTTTGGAAATGTGGTTATATATTTCTTTTCTTTGTTTATGCTGGCTGCATAGGTAACTGTTTGTGGAGTTGAGGTTTCTACTATCTGGGTTTTTTGTATAAAAGGTTTTGTAAATAGGCTATTTAAGTTTGTATTTTTTGGAATAGGGTTCTCCATAGCTTTTTTACTTGTACCTGCAACTGCAATATCTAACTTGTTAGTAAATTGAGTTTTTAGGTGTTTCTCAACGTCACCTTTTAGCTCTGGCTGTTTACCGTCTGCCTCACGACGTAGCTCCGCATTTTTATAGTCATGCTGCTAACTATTAGCTTTAGATTTCAGATTAACTTCATTAATCTTTAGCTTTTGTATTTCTTTATCCATACTGTCCACTTTAGTACAAAGTGTAGTAATGGATTTTAGTATTTCTTCCATTGTATCTTTCTCAGTTTGAGTACCTTTGTCTTGATAGGTAATCTGCAATCATATTCTTGTCAGTTGTAATAACTTCAATTGTAAATGTAAAATTGAGTATATTTAATACTAATCTTCTGATTTCCTTTGTTGTTACGGAATCATCTATTTTTCTTGTTATCCACCATTTAACTTGAGTATTATCTGTTCTAACAATGAATTTATTATAAACTATATATGGTTCAAATGCCAATAAACATTTATATAATGCGAATAACTCTTTACGATTGATTTCCCATTTTATTTGTGGTTCAGTATATGATCCTGAATGATATCTACAATGATATTCTATTTTGTCATTTTCATATTTATATTTTAAAACTCCTCCATAACTATGATCACTTGCATCAGTTTCTACTATATAACTAAATATCTTATTTTCATCAGGAAAGTATAATTTAGGTAATATTTTACATAAATTCTTTATATTTTTTATATATACTTTGTCTTTGCTATCAAAATGATATTCTATATCTTTTCTTAATTTCTTGTGTAATGGTTTTAAATATTCTGCTAACTTAGGTATATAGTCTCTTACTTGATTTACTAATCCTAAAAAGGATTGTAATTTCTTTTTTGTATCAATATTTTCGTCTGAATTTACTATTTTCTGGACTATATGTATTTGCATTTTTATACCATTTTTATCTATCTGAATTCCTAAAAAATCTATCTGTGATTTCATAATTTCTGCTTTACTTTTGCTTAAACTAATTCCTGAAATTTTTACTATATGTATAAATTTTTCTAATAATTTAACATGTTCTTCTTGTGTTCTTGAATATAATAGTATATCATCTATATATACTATACAATTTTCTAATTGGTTAAAATAACTATCCATAAAATGTTGATATCTACCTGGTGCGTTTTTATATCCAAAGGGTAATACATTCCACTCATAGTATCCTTGCGGTACTGTGAATGCTGTTAAATGTTTAGATTCTTCTTCTAACTTTAAATGGTAAAATCCTGATTTACAGTCAAATTTACTAAAATAATTAAATCCTTGTATTTGTCTTATTTTTAGTATTTTATTTGGTATAGGGTAATTATATGTTTTGGTTTTAGCATTTAGATTTCTATAGTCTATTACCATTCTACTTTTACCTCTTTTTTGTTCACTATGATTATTTACTATAAATGCTGGACTTGTATGTTTACTATTAGTTTCTTGAATATATTTATTTTCCAACAATTCATTAATATGTATTTTAAATTCATTTAAATCATCAAAATTATATTTTAATGGTTTTTGAGTTATTATACTATTGTCATCTATTAACTCTATTTTTACTTTTGTTTTATGTTTTTCCCATCCTGCTAATGGTTTTTCATTATATAAACTTTCCAATTGTTCATTTATTATTTTTATTTTATCTATCGTAAAAATTATCATTTCAAGTTTATTTATTTCTTTTGTATTTATATTTTCTAGTTTTTGATTTATTTTCTCATTTCCCTTTATCCACTCTATTATTTTTCTTTGTTTATTGCTAACTCGTTTAGCTCCTATTTTATATCCACAAGGTGTAGTAAACCACCAATGTGTTTTGGTTATTATATGAGGGTATAACTTATCTAGAAATGGCATTCCTAAAAGCATATCTTTTGTTGTAAATTCAAAATTATATATTTCTTCTATTATTAATATTTTATCCCAAATTTGTATTTTTATATTCTTTGCTTTATAAGTTATTAAACTACTTTCATTATTAAATCCTGTTACTACTAAAGGTGTAGTTAATTTTTCCCATTTATCTTCAGGTAAACAATTATATTTACATATATTTGCTTCTGCTCCTGTATCTATCATAGGTGTATAATATCTATTATAATATCCTTCTACAATTATCTTAGCAAGAATATATATTTTCATTATTTCATTACGTTCTTGGTATTACTATCCTCTTATTTTGATATGTTAATATTAATTTATTTTCTTCAATTTTATACGGGATAAATTGGTCTAACCAGTTTATTCCTAAGGTTATATTCTGTTCTTCATTAGTTATTTTAAATTGTATTGTTAATAGGATTCCTCCTATAATTACTTCTTTTTCTACTATTTCTTCATATAGCATTATTTCACTAGGTAATTCAGGGCATTCTTGTCCTGTTCTTATAACTTCTTCTTCTTCTAGTACTAGTTCTTTATTTATATAGTTATCTTCCTGTCCTGTATTTATTAAGATTTTGTATTTTTTATCATTAATAATTCCTGTTATATAATAATAGTTGTTTTCTGTTAATTCGTATTTTCTTTTTGAGGTACTAGCTTTTGATGATGTACTTCTACTCAATATACTTGGATTATTTATTCTATCTCTTACTATTTGTAAATCTTCTTCTAAGTCAATATCTTTGTAACTATAATCATTTTTATCGATTATTGAAATAACTTGTTCAAAAGGATTTTCTATCTTAATTCTATTGATTTTATTTTCTGCTATTATTTTATGTTTAGTTGTTAATATATATAAATTTTTACATCTTACTGTAAATATCTTACTTCCAGGTGCTAATTTAATTCCTGATAACTTCCAATATAACACTAAGGATTTATCTATATTTTTATCTGTTAAGGCTATTGAATAATTTGCACTTATTATAAATTTAAATTTTTGGTATATTAAATTTCCTTTTATTGCACTTATTACGCTTTTTTCTATAGGTTGTATAATTCTATCATCTGCTAAATATATTTCTATTGGTGTATCTATTCCTTCTCTAAAACACGCTTTTATTAATATTTCCGTTGCTCCTAAATGTACATATTTAATAGGTACTTTTGTTTTTATTTGTTGTATTTCCTGATTTATTACTCTTTTATTTAGTATAGGTATTTGTGCTTTTCCTTTTGTATATTTACAATCAATAATATGTTCTTTTTGACTAACTACATAATATTCTTCATTACTTTTCTTAAACCAATTATTAATTAGAGGTATTTTTAGTATTTTTTGTACACTTAAATCTAATTCTTTATTTCTTATTTGTTGAAATATTTTATTATCAAATATTATCTTTTGTTCTTCAAAATCTTCATCTTGATATTTTTCTTTTGATATTAATTTTATATCATTTTCAGTCATTATTTTCTATACTTTCGTTATCTGATTCTATACTTAAATTATCATTCTCAGATTCTATTTCTATATCTTCTATATCTGAAATTTCATAGATACTATCATTATCACTTAACTCATAATCTATATAATCTATTTGCATATATTTTTCTTTTTCAATAACTATTTCTGCAATTCTTTTGTTTTTAATATCTTTTGGTAATTTACAATCTCTAGCTAAATGTCCTAACTTACCACAATTGTAACAATTACAATCGGATAATTTCTTTTTTCTCTTAAATCTTTCTTTTTCTTTATCATTTTTTACATAATTTCTTTTTCTTGGATTTTTATATTTATATTTCTTAGGGGTTTTCCTATATTTCTTATTTTTTCTAGGTTTTCTGTAATATTTTTTATTACATCCAAATTGAGGTGCTACTTTGTTTTTACAACATTGTAGATTTTTAATTAATACTTTTTTCATTTTATATTTTTCTTTTTGATCTTCACATAGTTTTATAAACCAATGTTTTAAATATGTTATTCTAGATCCTAACGTATCTGTCATTTCATCATTAATCCAATCTTTTATTATTTGGGTACTAAATGGTTCTGGTAATTTTATAAAATATTGTTTTCTAATTTCTTTAGCTTCTTCTGTAGTATATTTTGATTTATAATAAAAGTCTTTAAATGCGCATGTATATTCTTCTAAATAACACATATCACATATTGCTAATTTTGACATTAACTGCTTATTTATTACTTGTTCTTTATTTTGTTCTGTACTCATACTTCCAAATTCATTTCTTATTGCTAATTCATATTTTTCTAATATGTCTATATTAGATGTTGTTGTTGATCCATCTACTTTTTTATCACTTCTAAGTGCTTGTTTTCCATCTTCGTTTAAATTTTCTATCCATAATTTTGTTACTCCGATTAATGTTCTTTCTATATATTTTGGGGTTTCTCTTATTGTTATTTTATTATCTACTAATTGTTTTGCTAAATTTCCTATCCATAATAGGATTACTTTGTTTACATCTTTTACACAATCTAAATTTAAAAAATTATTTGTTTCTGTTATATTTGTAGGCGTCCATTCTTTATTTAATCTACTGTTCCATATAGCTTCTATTCTATCTGAACTTTCATAACTTTTTGTATAGTATGTTGGTGTTGATGTTCTAGGATTATGTCTAGGACTTTTATCTGAACTTTTTTCTCTAGATGTTCCTGGTTTATTCATATTACTAGTATTTATTTCTAAATGTTTTAATTTTTCTGTTGTTTCTATTTTTTCTAACATTTCTGTATATGTTTCACTTATATTACTTATTTCAGAATTTCTTTCTTCTAATTCATCTATATTATTTACTTCTAGATTTTCTAGATTCTCATTTTCATTTAAAATTTCTTTCATTTTATTTATTTCAATTTCTAAAGTTAGTTCTTGTTCTTTTTCTTTAGCTAAGTGTTTTTCTTTTTGTTTCTTGTCATATAATAATTTTAATTGCTTTAATTCATTTTCTAACTCACTGATTCGATTTTTTTTTATTTGTTCTATTTTTTGAATTTCTTGTTTAGCTTGTATTTCTATTCTTTTAATTTCATTAGATCTATCAATGTCTTCATTTTCTTTTATTATTCTTATCATAGCTGTTAAACTATCTTCTAATTTTGCTGTTTCTTTTTCTAGCATTAAATACATTTTATTTTTAAGGAAATTGATCTTGTACTTTGTTAAGGTGTGAACTCTTGATGCATGTAAATGTGTTGAACTGCTCTTATGTGCATTGAAGTCCTTGATGTGATTAAAGAGTCCTAAGTGTCATTCGAGGACGAATGTTCCCAAGTGGGGGATATTGTAACACCTCGAAAATGAGATAAGGTGTCTAGAGCCTAACATGTTCGTCCTAACGTTATAAGGTCCTAAAATGCCTTATTATGTCATATAGAGTCAGTGTGCAAAGTTTGAAGTGATTTGGAAGTCGAACGTCAAGGGACGTCCAAGACGTTCGACGAATAGTCGCTTATGTGCCTCATGTGTGTATGCATGCCTAAGTTGTGTGAACTGAGTCAAATAAGTCTTGAAATGGTGTTAAATGATGTTTAATGTTATTGTATGAAGTTTCATAAAGTTTGGAGGTCAAACGCCCAAGAACGTCCAAGACGTTCGAAAGATAGACCCTAAGACTTTCATCGTATGTCATGTTGGGGTCAAGGCTGTTTGGACGTCTTGTAGGTGTTTGTTTTGGATGAAACTTATGTGGTAGGTCTATAACATGTTAAGGTTTGTAATCGCGTTGGAAACGTCCGGGTACGACTTCTAAAGGGCCCCACAAGAGGCCCCAAAAGAAGGACCCCAAGGCTGCCTATACACTGCCTGGGCAGTGTCCTTGACGGACCCAATGACGGACCGTTGGGCCACCAACGGACCGTCAAGCAGGTCTCGTCGAAGGAGACTTGACTTGGGCAGGTCTTAAGCCAAGAATTGGCTAAGTCCCCTGCGACGGATGGCTGCCACGGCCCGTCATGGCCATGACGCCCCGTCATGGCCCTCGTCGCGGCTGCCTGCGTGCTGCCACTTAAAGGGGTGAATGGTAAATTCACCTCACGTCCTAAACTGACTATAATAGGTTTAAGTAAGTAATTTTAGGTGTATATAAGTCTTTAAAAACGTGATCAACCCATTCCCAAACCCTCTCACATATTTTAAGCCTTTTCCTCCAAAAATGTTCTCTCTAAAACCACCATTGTTGGTGAAGCTCAAGAACAGATTCAAGATGGGTTTTTCATGGATGAATCATGAAGTTTTAGAGGTTTTCTTATAGACAAAGTTATGGTGATCCTTCATCTCTAAGTAACCTTTCACTTGGAGAGTTCTTCTCAATGTTTTCAAAGAAAGTTTATGATCAAAGTTCTTCTTCTCCAATCTAGCCATGGGTTCTTTCTCAAAAGCTTTTTAATGATTGAATCATGATTAATTGAAGTTAATACAATGATTTAAATGTGTTTTCACTCCAATTGCATGATGAACCCATGTTCCTTCCAAAATTGGTTTAGCCTTTGCATGGGTTTGTGATTATGGCTTGTTCTTGATGAATTGATGATTCTCTTACGTTGAATTGCTTGTGGTTATTGTTATTTATATTAATTGATGTTGAATTGATGATGATCAGTCCATGATGATAAATATATGAAGAATTGAACATGAATAGCCTATGTTTCTACATGTTGTCTTGAAGTTGATTGTGAGATCGGTTGAGTAGACTCTTGATTATGTATGAACTGTTGTAGCTACTGTTTTAGGGTGATGTAATGGATGAATTTTATAGGTATAAATCCTTAATGTTCTAATTAAGAAGGTCTTGCATGAATTGGTATAGATTCTTTTAGGCTATGAAGTCAAGAGGCTAAGTATGTGATGGATCTTGAATTGTGATTAGATGATGCATGACTTAGGCTTGATTTCTTACATAATTAGCTACTGCCTTAGACTTGTATATGTATGAACTATGGTCTAAAATCAATGTTAGGGAAGATTAGCTAATGATCTATGTTATCCTACTTTCCTAGTATGTTGATATGTTGTATTACGTTATGGTATAATCTTGTAGTGACTTGTACATGGTTTCTTATATGTTTAAAGTACATTTAGCTACTGACATATATGTGTTTTATTGATGAATAAGGTGTATTGATCAATGATGATCAAGGGATGAGAATTTGGTAAGAATGCTTATTCTCTTTACTCTTCTACTTCTCTATTCTTTATAGTAATGTTGATGAAGCCTTGTATGGCATTGTGTGGTATGGTCCACTTATGGTGGCGGTGTTTACTTTATTGTCATTACATGTGTTGACCATGGCCATGAAGGCAAATTG
The DNA here is from genome assembly GCA_022817965.1 of Solanum lycopersicoides. Taxonomy (NCBI): domain Eukaryota; kingdom Viridiplantae; phylum Streptophyta; class Magnoliopsida; order Solanales; family Solanaceae; genus Solanum; species Solanum lycopersicoides. Next base: position 26,947 of record JAJJBR010002290.1, read on the forward strand.
ACGAACTTATGAACATGTGCTTAAAATGATACTATGAGAAGATTATGCCTACTTTCCTATTCTAGTTGTGAATTAGGTTATGTGGCTATTGTATGGGCATGTGTATAATCATGTTAGGGTATTGTATAGGTGCTGCTATTGATGTGTTAGAGTGGTTAATAACCTCTACCCACGTATCCCTTATATGGAAGTGTAAATAGCTAAAGTTAGGAGTCTTGATTATAATGTATGTATAGTCTTGTCTTCTATGCTATTATGTGTTGTGCGCTATGTGCTTGAAGTATAATGTGGTCTAATAGTGTGGCTGACTTAAGATGGTATTGATAGCCATTATGTGATCATGTTGGTTAATGTACACACACTCTCACTTACATGCATATTATAAGTAGTATAACTCATGGTGTCTAAATGAAAGGTAGTTTTCATATTCACTAGTCTCTACTACTATGTATGTTAAGGTGATGTTTATGAATGTATGACTTGTATTCCCTTACTAGGATGACTTGATAGGTGTACTAGTGTGGACAAGGGTATGGGACCTTGTCTATGCATTGCACATGTGTATCTTGATAGGATAGTTCCTAGGTTTGGTTCTTATGCATGTGAAGGATGATTATATGAATATGTTATGAATATGATGTATATGATATGATGAGGTATGAATGTGTATAGTGTCTTAGTAGGTTTATATGAAAGTATTACTCATATAGTTATGCCTATAGACTTATACATTGATATATGAGCATGTGTGACTTTATGTGTTATGTGAAAGGTTTGTTCACATCTATGATACACTCACACACATGAATGATGATCTAGTTAATAGAGGGGCCTTGAGAGGGGTGCCCAAGAATGCTATAAATTCTAGATAGGTGCTTGAATATGCTATAAGCATATGAGTGATGGATATTTTAAAGCTTATGTTTTATAAATAAACGTAATAAAGGCTTTTCAAATAAAGGGAACCTAGCTTAGCACCGAGCGAACTTGACAATGGGAGGTGATGACTTATCCCTAGAAGGAAAGATTCATCCTAGAAGTTGCCCATGTGATGATAACTTCCATGTTCGATGGATATGTCACTTTAAGGGATTCCCATGAGGAGCGGCCCACTTTACCATATGGTATGAATAGGGATATCTACCTCTTAGTTCCATAAACTATGCTTGCCACATAGGATCTAGCAAAGTGAATTCACTTGATATGCTAGCATATATGTTAATGTTCTACCTTGGCTAGGTAGTAACACCTTCCTTTGGTGTAAGGCTCTACAACACCAAATTCCATGATTAGCACCCATGGTCTTAGTGTCGGTTAAGGCTATGGTTTCCCTAAAGTAAAATGGACAATGGAAGTAATTGAATAGGATCCTAACTAGGAGACTTAAGGTAAGTTACTTAGGATAGGTGGAAGTAATGAACCCATCTAGACATTGCACAAGTGACTCCTTAGGAAGGCTTAGGAAGGTACCTTAATACTTATGATTGTGTATGTGTCCTTTATGTATGATATTGTAGTCTTGGTTTGACTATGATTATATTGTACTATACTTCTATGATGGCATGTATTGTCTTGTGTAGATGCTATGTATGGTTTTCTCTTATGTTCCTAAGGTGATGCATTGCACCAAGTATCCCTAAAGGATTACTTAGGAGGTTAATGAATGGAAAGAAAGAGTTAAATGCTAAGAAGGGTAAGTGCACTGTAAAGTGACCTCTATGTGTACTTATATTCTATATGTGCTTTTCTATGATGTTTGGTCTTTGATTGTGTTACTATGAAGTAAGTGGATGATATAAATGATATTGATAAAGGTTTTATGATTATTTACTCAAAATAGCATGAAGTATGATTTCAAAGGAAATGTCCCTTTTAAATGCATGTTTTTGCATGGTTGCCATACTTAGTACATTCTTGTGCTAATCCCATTCTTCTTTACTTTTTACACAAAGTGTAGGTTATGGAATGCTTAAAGGAGGTCTATGATTGAGGAGCTTGATAGGTGATTTCCCAAGCTCAAGGAAAGGAATCCTTAAGTTCAAGGATGTCCTACTAATGTCCTTATTGTAAAGTCTATTTAGTAATGTATAGCTTTGTATTATGTCTTAAGGGTTTTATCCTTAATGTACTCTAAAGTTGTTGAGTCTAAGATGGCAAAGGGACTTAGAGTCTAAATATGTATTATGACTTATGTTTTATATATATACTATGTGATGTTTCTAGCATATGATGTGCTATGAAAAGTTTTAAATTTTCCGCTAAATTTACTATGTCAATGCAATGAATGATATGAGAGGCTTGTCTTAGACCTCCGAGAGGTCGACGACGCCGGTTACAATCCAAGATTGTACCCTATCTTCTAGGGTATGCTTTTGGGTTGTGACAAACTTGGTATCAGAGCATGAGGTTTATAAAGCGGTTTTAGGTTCTAAAAAGTCTCATATTGCCACGTCTAGTAGAGTCTCGTATCATTGGTGGTGAGTCGCGACACATTAAATGGTACGAGAAGCTATAGGACGATAGAGTTTCCCTTCTTCATCAATCTCATATCGTGCCATAGAACTTAATTCTATAAGATCTCTCTCTTATGTTTTCTTGTCCGAAGGTATTTTAGATATGATTGCTTGGATGAGAGTTCTCTATGCTTGAGGGAGAAAAGGTGAGTTTAAAATGCTTATCTTTGTTTTATGGTTTGAATGAGTATGTGTGAAGGTGACATTTGTCCTTATTTGATGATGTATATACTAACTAAGGCGACTTGAAAGGGTTAACTAGACTTAGGTAGGGGTATGGGACTCTACCTATGTCTTGCACTAGTTTTCCTTGATGGAGACCTTAGGAGGGTAATACTATGTATGTGTATGATGATAAATGTGAATGTGCTTATGAGATGATATCTATGCTTGTAAACATGTAAATAGCCTAGTGAGCTAAAGAATATGGAGTTATCCATGCATGAAGGTTATAGATAAGTGGAGTATGATGCTAATTGTAGTTCTTGTTGGGTTACTTGGTTTAGTGAAGTTATGGAGATTTACTTGATCATTGCACATGTTAACTCTATGAGGATTATGATTGGTCATCTTACCTTGCTTTATATGAAATATCTCTTATTGATGATGTGATGCCAATTATGGCAATATATGAAATCTATGTGAAATAACATGTTATGTCAATAATGTATGTCATGATATAGTTGAAGCATGCTAGAAGTTATAGTGGTTAAATAATTTCTCTTAAATTGTGTATTCCTATATGGTTTTGTATGATAGTAGCCAAATATTTGGATTTGAACTAGGGTTGTTTAATAACTACCTATGGAGGTATGCTATCCTATGAGTGTATGCGATTAAAGGCGTGCATTGTTTTCCTTTGCATATAAATGATACTTGATGAGTTGCTAGTATAAATTGGAGTCTTTTGTGGAGACTTGAATTGTAAGTATAGTATGCATGCTTATGAAGAATGAGTTGGCAAAGCTTTATTTCCATACTGTTCCATCGAATGTCTAAATGTTACACTTTTGGGTATTTGAAAACATGCTCGTTATAGAGACTAGGCAACTTATTGTATCATGTTTGGAGCACTTACTAATTTGTCTTTTGATTAGATATTGTTGAAATATGTGTAGAATTTATGAATATGAACATGATAAGGGATGTAGAAAATAATATTTGCTTTTTGCCATTTAAATTGAAAGGATGAGAATCTTATGACATGATGAGTCGTAGAGTTATTTCTAAACTTCTTGTCGTGTTATGAACTTACTTGTGGTTTTCTCTAATGATGTATGACCTTAGTGTCTATTGCATTGTAGGAAGACCTTATGTGAATTAAATAGTATGATATTATAGTATTTGTCTATTGATCATGAAGATGTGCATGATACGATTCTTTATACATGATGTTAATCTTGTTGACTATATGGAGATGGTATTAGCTGACATAAGTGTAGTTGTCTCCTCTATGCATGTTGATATAGGACTTGAATGTAAAGGATTGTGATCACATGATAAGGTTTAGAATGCTTAGTGTTGCTAAATTGAGTTTATGAAAATTCCCTCTAAAAGTAGTAATCACTCTAAGTGATAAATATGAAGGTTTTGTATTTGAGATCCTCTACATGTTGGGTTAAGTTGCTCTTAATTGGGTTTGCACTAAGTGGGGGATGATGTTGGAGTAATGAGATTGTAGAAATTGTCTACATTGTCCTTCTATTCTTACTTGAATTAGAAAATATGAATTCTTAGTATGCTTGTTCATGAAAATAGTCTTGCATAAAGTGTAAATTGCATGATATTTATATGATTGGTATGAATTGATTGACATCATCTTAAAGACATGGTGAATTTTCCAAGAAGCATGAAAAGAAATTTTTGTAAAATCCATGTTTTCTCTTGTTGACTTGCGTTTTAATGTTCTAATTGTGAAGTTTACCTCATGAGGTAAGACAAGGAACTTGGTAATAGTCACTTGTAGGTTAAATTGTTTAGCCTTGTAATGGAAGTTGAGTCTCTTTTACAATGAAAAATGTGAACTCTCTTTAAAATTTAGTGATTTGAAGATTTGTGATGCAAAATTGTAGGCTCATTCTTGAAAAGTGAAAGCATGTTTTGCTAAGTGTACATGTGTGTGCCTATAATTTGTGTTATTTTTCCAAAATGAGGCTTACTATAAGGGTGAGTATTATGTTAAGGAAAGAACTTGTGGAATGACTTCCTATTTTGTTGTGATGTATTTGGTGTGACTTGCCATTTAGATTTCACTAAGAAGGAAAATGTATACATGTCTTTGCTTGAAAGTTGAAATTTCTCATTTTTAAGGAAATTGATCTTGTACTTTGTTAAGGTGTGAACTCTTGATGCATGTAAATGTGTTGAACTGCTCTTATGTGCATTGAAGTCCTTGATGTGATTAAAGAGTCCTAAGTGTCATTCGAGGACGAATGTTCCCAAGTGGGGGATATTGTAAGACCTCGAAAATGAGATAAGGTGTCTAGAGCCTAACATGTTCGTCTTAACGTTATAAGGTCCTAAAATGCCTTATTATGTCATATAGAGTCAGTGTGCAAAGTTTGAAGTGATTTGGAAGTCGAACGTCAAGGGACGTCCAAGACGTTCGACGAATAGTCGCTTATGTGCCTCATGTGTGTATGCATGCCTAAGTTGTGTGAACTGAGTCAAATAAGTCTTGAAATGGTGTTAAATGATGTTTAATGTTATTGTATGAAGTTTCGTAAAGTTTGGAGGTCAAACGCCCAAGAACGTCCAAGACGTTCGAAAGATAGACCCTAAGACTTTCATCGTATGTCATGTTGGGGTCAAGGCTGTTTGGACGTCTTGTAGGTGTTTGTTTTGGATGAAACTTATGTGGTAGGTCTATAACATGTTAAGGTTTGTAATCGCGTTGGAAACGTCCGGGTACGACTTCTAAAGGGCCCCACAAGAGGCCCCAAAAGAAGGACCCCAAGGCTGCCTATACACTGCCTGGGCAGTGTCCTTGACGGACCCAATGACGGACCGTTGGGCCACCAACGGACCGTCAAGCAGGTCTCGTCGAAGGAGACTTGACTTGGGCAGGTCTTAAGCCAAGAATTGGCTAAGTCCCCTGCGACGGATGGCTGCCACGGCCCGTCATGGCCATGACGCCCCGTCATGGCCCTCGTCGCGGCTGCCTGCGAGTTGGCTGCCTGCGTGCTGCCACTTAAAGGGGTGAATGGTAAATTCACCTCACGTCCTAACCTGACTATAATAGGTTTAATTAAGTAATTTTAGGTGTATATAAGTCTTTAAAAACGTGATCAACCCATTCCCAAACCCTCTCACATATTTTAAGCCTTTCCTCCAAAAATGTTCTCTCTAAAACCACCATTGTTGGTGAAGCTCAAGAACAGATTCAAGCTGGGTTTTCATGGATGAATCATGAAGTTTTAGAGGTTTTCTTATAGACAAAGGTATGGTGATCCTTCATCTCTAAGTAACTTTCACTTGGAGAGTTCTTCTCAATGTTTTCAAAGAAAGTTTATGATCAAGTTCTTCTTCTCCAATCTAGCCATGGGTTCCTTCTCAAAAGCTTTTTAATGATTGAATAATGATTAATTGAAGTTAATACAATGGTTTTAATGTGTTTTCACTCCAAATGCATGATGAACCCATGTTCCTTCCAAAATTGGTTTAGCCTTTGCATGGGCTTTGTGATTATGGCTTGTCCTTGATGAATTAATGATTCTCTTACGTTGAATTGCTTGTGGTTATTGTTATTTACATTAATTGATGTTGAATTGATGATGATCAGTCCATGATGATAAATATATGAAGAATTGAACATGAATAGCCTATGTTTCTACATGTTGTCTTGAAGTCGATTGTGAGATCGGTTGAGTAGACTCTTGATTATGTATGAACTGTTGTAGCTACTGTTTTAGGGTGATGTAATGGATGAATTTTATAGGTATAAATCCTTAATGTTCTAATTAAGAAGGTCTTGCATGAATTGGTATAGATTCTTTTAGGCTATGAAGTCAAGAGGCTAAGTATGTGATGGATCTTGAATTGTGATTAGATGATGCATGACTTAGGCTTGATTTCTTACATAATTAGCTACTGCCTTAGACTTGTATATGTATGAACTATGGTCTAAAATCAATGTTAGGGAAGATTAGCTAATGATCTATGTTATCCTACTTTCCTAGTATGTTGATATGTTGTATTACGTTATGGTATAATCTTGTAGTGACTTGTACATGGTTTCTTATATGTTTAAAGTACATTTAGCTACTGACATATATGTGTTTTATTGATGAATAAGGTGTATTGATCAATGATGATCAAAGGATGAGAATTTGGTAAGAATGCTTATTCTCTTTACTCTTCTACTTCTCTATTCTTTATAGTAATGTTGATGAAGCCTTGTATGGCATTGTGTGGTATGGTCCACTTATGGTGGAGTTGTTTACTTTATTGTCATTACACATGTGTTGACCATGGCCATGAAGGCAAATTGACGAACTTATGAACATGTGCTTAAAATGATACTATGAGAAGATTATGCCTACTTTCCTATTCTAGTTGTGAATTAGGTTATGTGGCTATTGTATGGGCATGTGTATAATCATGTTAGGGTATTGTATAGGTGCTGCTATTGATGTGTTAGAGTGGTTAATAACCTCTACCCACGTATCCCTTATATGGAAGTGTAAATAGCTAAAGTTAGGAGTCTTGATTATAATGTATGTATAGTCTTGTCTTCTATGCTATTATGTGTTGTGCGCTATGTGCTTGAAGTATAATGTGGTCTAATAGTGTGGCTGACTTAAGATGGTATTGATAGCCATTATGTGATCATGTTGGTTAATGTACACACACTCTCACTTACATGCATATTATAAGTAGTATAACTCATGGTGTCTAAATGAAAGGTAGTTTTCATATTCACTAGTCTCTACTACTATGTATGTTAAGGTGATGTTTATGAATGTATGACTTGTATTCCCTTACTAGGATGACTTGATAGGTGTACTAGTGTGGACAAGGGTATGGGACCTTGTCTATGCATTGCACATGTGTATCTTGATAGGATAGTTCCTAGGTTTGGTTCTTATGCATGTGAAGGATGATTATATGAATATGTTATGAATATGATGTATATGATATGATGAGGTATGAATGTGTATAGTGTCTTAGTAGGTTTATATGAAAGTATTACTCATATAGTTATGCCTATAGACTTATACATTGATATATGAGCATGTGTGACTTTATGTGTTATGTGAAAGGTTTGTTCACATCTATGTATACACTCACACACATGAATGATGATCTAGTTAATAGAGGGGCCTTGAGAGGGGTGCCCAAGAATGCTATAAATTCTAGATAGGTGCTTGAATATGCTATAAGCATATGAGTGATGGATATTTTAAAGCTTATGTTTTATAAATAAACGTAATAAAGGCTTTTCAAATAAAGGGAACCTAGCTTAGCACCGAGCGAACTTGACAATGGGAGGTGATGACTTATCCCTAGAAGGAAAGATTCATCCTAGAAGTTGCCCATGTGATGATAACTTCCATGTTCGATGGATATGTCACTTTAAGGGATTCCCATGAGGAGCGGCCCACTTTACCATATGGTATGAATAGGGATATCTACCTCTTAGTTCCATAAACTATGCTTGCCACATAGGATCTAGCAAAGTGAATTCACTTGATATGCTAGCATATATGTTAATGTTCTACCTTGGCTAGGTAGTAACACCTTCCTTTGGTGTAAGGCTCTACAACACCAAATTCCATGATTAGCACCCATGGTCTTAGTGTCGGTTAAGGCTATGGTTTCCCTAAAGTAAAATGGACAATGGAAGTAATTGAATAGGATCCTAACTAGGAGACTTAAGGTAAGTTACTTAGGATAGGTGGAAGTAATGAACCCATCTAGACATTGCACAAGTGACTCCTTAGGAAGTCTTAGGAAGGTACCTTAATACTTATGATTGTGTATGTGTCCTTTATGTATGATATTGTAGTCTTGGTTTGACTATGATTATATTGTACTATACTTCTATGATGGCATGTATTGTCTTGTGTAGATGCTATGTATGGTTTTCTCTTATGTTCCTAAGGTGATGCATTGCACCAAGTATCCCTAAAGGATTACTTAGGAGGTTAATGAATGGAAAGAAAGAGTTAAATGCTAAGAAGGGTAAGTTCACTGTAAAGTGACCTCTATGTGTACTTATATTCTATATGTGCTTTTCTATGATGTTTGGTCTTTGATTGTGTTACTATGAAGTAAGTGGATGATATAAATGATATTGATAAAGGTTTTATGATTATTTACTCAAAATAGCATGAAGTATGATTTCAAAGGAAATGTCCCTTTTAAATGCATGTTTTGCATGGTTGCCATACTTAGTACATTCTTGTGCTAATCCCATTCTTCTTTACTTTTTACACAAAGTGTAGGTAATGGAATGCTTAAAGAAGGTCTATGATTGAGGAGCTTGATAGGTGATTTCCCAAGCTCAAGGAAAGGAATCCTTAAATTCAAGGATGTCCTACTAATGTCCTTATTGTAAAGTCTATTTAGTAATGTATAGCTTTGTATTTATGTCTTAAGGGTTTTTATCCTTAATGTACTCTAAAGTTGTTGAGTCTAAGATGGCAGAGGGACTTAGAGTCTAAATATGTATTATGACTTATGTTTTATATATATACGATGTGATGTTTCTAGCATATGATGTGCTATGAAAAGTTTTAAATTTTCCGCTAAATTTACTATGTCAATGCAATGAATGATATGAGAGGCTTGTCTTAGACCTCCGAGAGGTCGACGACGCCGGTTACAATCCAAGATTTTACCCTATCTTCTAGGGTATGCTTTTGGGTTGTGACAAGAGTTCCTTGATTTGTTGCTTGTGCATGATGTTTAGGAGTTTGGTTGAAATTGAATTTCATTAACTTCTTGCATTGTATGATTTATGAAACTTGAGCATGTTGTATGATGTGTTTAAATGATGTTATCTTGCATGTTATCATGTATATATAAAGAATTGCCTAAAAATTCATTTTTGGAAAAGTTGTTAAAATCACTATAGCTTGATACACTGCTCACTGTTAAATTCTTGAGAAAATGACTATTTGATCCTTTGGTCTAAAATTCTTGTTATGTGGTTAGACTGATGTATATAAGTATGATGTTGAATATAAAATGAGTTTTTG
>JAJJBR010002291.1:7500-16220 GCA_022817965.1 Solanum lycopersicoides
ATCAAAAGGGAAGAAGGATTAGGATTTCTTTGACTTTTAGGAAAAATTAAGGAAAACAGAACTCAAGGTGCAAGTACAATAAAAAAGCAGTTCAGTAATCCGGGAAAGTTTTCATCTATTTTGTATTTGTAGCATTTTGGCGACATGGCCGAGTGGTAAGGCAGAGGACTGCAAATCCTTTTTTCCCCAGTTCAAATCCGGGTGTCGCCTGATCAACAAAAAACTGGAAATCTCTTTTTTTCTTCTGTTGATATAACCCGCCGAATGATTCGCCAGCAGAAGCAGAGAAAGCAGACTGTTGATACTTGTTTTGGTCTGGGTGTTTTTAGAAAAAATTGTAAATATCCTTGCATTGCATATTTAGGCTTAGCTTTCAAGTAAATATTCGAAATGAATTATGTCCCCTATCTCTATTGCTCGAGGGGCTATCAAGACTTCGCAATTACCTTCTACTACAAATCAAAATTTTCTATTATTAATCCATTGTATAATGACTGGACCTTGGAGAGCCCGATAGGAAATCGAAATAGTTGTGGAAGGGGGCGGAAGATACTTTATTATATACGAGGAACTCACGAAAATATCTCAGTGCTCAAGCATCCAATCAATTCAAATGAGGGTCAACAAAAAAAGAATAGGACCTATTATTCCTACATGTTCCATTAGTAACATTCCCTTGAGATGTTACTGCGGATTTTGCTTGGGTTTAATCTTTCCCGATTATAAATCATATAGAAATTTCTTATAAAATGAGCGAATTTATTGGATTGGTTTATTAATAGTCTTCGTTCTTTTTGACTCTGCGCCATTGATTCTACTATTATTAGTGAGGAATAATGGAACAATTCCTTTATATTTATAGAGATAGGGGACATAATTCATATGGATATAGTAAGTCTTGCTTGGGCTGCTTTAATGGTAGTCTTTACTTTTTCCCTTTCACTCGTAGTGTGGGGAAGGAGTGGACTCTAGGGGTTCCGCTAATTGAGTTAAGGAAGCAAACTGTATCAATATCAATTGCTTTCTAGATGGTTCTGCAACACGTTTGGAACAAAATAAAAATATCTTCATTTTGAAATTCCATTGGACTCGACTGGAGTAATGTATTATAGGAATCAGCCTCTTTCAATCAAAGAGCTATTTCAACGATTCCCATGTTTGTAGTTCGAAAGGAAAAGGATCCCAGGAAATTTATTCGAACCTAATTCTTACTAAATTTTCTATTCCAATCAATGGCCTCTTCCTAGGTGATACTGAGGAGGGCCGGACCCTTTTTTTATTTGGTTCTCTCTTTACTGTTCAAAGAAGAAGTGGTTTTGTTAAGTGTATACGCACTTTGTATGAGAAAGAAAGGATATAAACATAGTGGTTGTCTAACGAGATACTATTTAGAATAAGATCGTCAGGTGAGTCACATATTGCGCATTTACCTTTCGAATTTTGGAAATTGGATTTAGACTTTATCGACTTATTTCATATCATGGTTCAGGCCTTAAAAATCAGTGAGGTTTACTCTTCCTTTTCGATGCCCGTGGAACTACTGTCAATGGTTTACTTCTTGGGAATGTTAAAAAAAAAAAGATTACTACGTGATTTTTTGAATATGCCTATATCTATCGCTTTTGCTTCATTGATTTGATTCTCTCAATAGATACCGAGATTCATATTGGAAATCAAAAATATAGTAATTCAAACTATAAGACATAGGAGTAATTCAGATTGATCAGAACAAATAGATATAGCAAATAAATGGAATTGGATGCTATGTCAATCCCATATATGGAATTGATATTCACATATATCAAGATAATATTGTAGATTGATATATAGATCCATATCAAATGCAGCCTCTATCTTTATTTTATTCCAGGGGGCAGCTTTATAACAAGAATCTAACTAATAAATAGTATGGTAGAAAGAAATAGATGAATCTTTCTACCATACTATCTATCTATTAGAATACTGCCGATTCTAGTCCACTCATTTCATTTAAGACATGAAATTGGAATCTTTTTCATTTTATTTCGTCAATTTTGGCTAAGAACTCAGAAGTCAAGTTTCATTCAAATTAGTTAATAATTAATCGTTTTGACTGACTGTTTTTACATAAATGATAAGTAGAAAAGCGGTAGGAACTAGAATAAATAGTGCAGTAGCAATAAATGCAAGAATATTTACTTCCATAATCTCATCGGTTTTTTACTTCGCAATAACTCGGGATTTAATCCCATAGAGATGATAAATCTTTGGCCTGTAAATTCAATGAATGAATATTACCTCTCGATGATCTTGAATCAGATCAATATCATGAATAACAATATCTGAACTATCAAATAAATTCGTCGTCGAGAATTGAATAGTATAACATAGGAAGTTCTTTTATCCATACCGCCCCAAACTCGGATTGCTGACCTAACCCAAAATTCCTTTATTTATTTATCATTTTTTATTATCTGTTCTTTTTTTCTCTCTAATCTATCTAGTTCCTTCTTGTACAATCATCTGATGAAGTCTCATCAAATAGCTCTTCCACTTCCAGTGGTCACATAGTTACAAACCCAAACAAACAATAAAAGCTAAATGGAAAAAGAAAGGAGTTTAGAACGAAACTATTTTTGACTTGGAAGACAAAGAAGTGTGATAAAGATGAGACCGTATAAAATGAATATTCATCAAATTGACTATTTTCCGATTTGTTCGTTCGTCGATGGGGCCTTAAAACAAAATGAAAAATAGGAAAAATGATTCATTCGCCTTTCTAAGAGGAGTAGGATCTTTGGTTGATCTGTCCTTCCCCCTCCTTTTTCGTCGATTATTAGCCCCGGGACACCTATACCAAAAGCTCAGTGTGCAATTTGCATGAAATCTATTTTGCAACTTCAAACTAGTAAGTCAGGTTCCATAAATCCGTAGCCAGAAAAAGAAATTGTTTTTTTTTTTGTTTTTTCTGGAAAGTATTTTCTTATATTCAATTTTGTATTGGACAACAAAGGAATTCCTTTTGTGTATGCGCGCCTCAAAAAAGTATAGTACTCGATTCCATTACATGCATCGGGGGCAATCGAAAAAGCCAGCATTTCTTGGAATACTGACTATAATGCTACCAATAATTGTACTAATCCAACCGCATATGTCTTTCTCCTACCAAAAGGAAAGAAAAAAGAAATAAGGATTTCCCCTTTGCTTTGACAATGGAATTCTTCCCCCGGTCCCCTTCAGAAAAAGGGAGAGATTTTTTGATATATTTATTGGATCCGTCGGGACTGACGGGGCTCGAACCCGCAGCTTCCGCCTTGACAGGGCGGTGCTCTGACCAATTGAACTACAATCCCAGGGAAATACGGGATCTAGCAGAAAATTTGATTCTTTTTTATCTCCGGATCGGGTATTTCTGAAGTACAAAGGGAGTTATATCATCTCATGGCGGATTGGCGAATTATTGGGCCGAGCTGGATTTGAACCAGCGTAGACATATTGCCAACGAATTTACAGTCCGTCCCCATTAACCGCTCGGGCATCGACCCAGGAAGAATCAATTTTCGACTTATTGGTAATCCATGATCAATTTCCTTTCGTAGTACCCTAACCCCAGGGGAATTCGAATCCCCGCTGCCTCCTTGAAAGAGAGATGTCCTAAACCACTAGACGATGGGGGCCCGCTTGACCAACGGCCATCATACTATGATGATAGTATGATCCGTTTTTTGAAATTGTCAATATAATCAAATGATTCTAGCCGAGGGATCTTTCCCCCCTTCAGAATTGCATAGAATTGTTTTTTATTCGTCATTGACGAATTATTCATTAGAATCGACATTAGAAATCTAGTAGTAGTATTTTTATTTTTAATTATTTCAATTGAATTTATTTCTATTCGAGTCGGTCTTGAAACAATTCATTGCATTTTCTCCTAGACTTCCTAGGTAAATCCATTTTATTATTCAACAATGAGCCACTAGACACTATGTATCTACTGCACGTACTTAATGCATATATACTTATGTTTATAATATAAGTACATATAGATATTTTATCCACATAGTGAATAATTCCGGAATTAAATAAAAAAGGCCCTTTTAACTCAGTGGTAGAGTAACGCCATGGTAAGGCGTAAGTCATCGGTTCAAATCCGATAAGGGGCTTTGTAAAAACCCAATCTAGTATTCATATTTGATGGGAGAATTTTCTTTTTATTTGTAATAAAAAAAGTAACTAACTGGATAATACATTATCATTATACTTAGTTATAAAGTTGAACATTTGTTTAGTCAATTTTCATTAGTATGAATTTAGGAATAATGAAAAGTCACTTCTTGAATCACCGAATATTCCTATTTTCCATTATACCAACCAAATCGATTCGAAAGGTTAGAAATCAACAAAAGAAAAGTAAAAAGTAAGTGGACCTGACCTATTGAATCATGACTATATCCGCTATTCTGATATTAAAATTCGATAGAGATGAAATTGGAGCAGTTGATTTTTTTTATTTCATTTTTTTGTTTTGGACTCCACAAGAATTTGTCGATATTTCCGATTAAATCTTCTTGTTACTAGATTTTCTATAGGAAAAATTATCGGAATAATTTGTTATTCCTTTCCTCTACAAGAGAAACCTTTCTTCCAAGGCACACCATAAGAGCCATTTATTATTTTTCTTTGATTCTAGATCAAAGATTAATTTCATCTATATTATATATTAATTATATTAAGTAGATTGTAGATTGATTTCGATGTATATCTATCAGATCATGGCTTCATGTACCAAATATTTCAATATCGTTGCATCCGGTATTTTTGTTTTGTTCCACCAGTGTGATGAAGAATAGATCCGAGAAAGAGACTTTCATTTCCAGTCTCCTATTTATTTATTTATTGAATTTTAGATTTTCTAAAAGGAAAAATAGTAGATTATCTCTTTTTCTAACAGATAAAAGAATCTAAAAATCAATATTCGATCGAACTGTCTTTTTTCTTCGATCCGTGGAAAGATATACTCTGGGGTTTTCGATTTATTTATAATGAAGTATGAAGGAAAGGGACCGTTTGGTCCTTGAAGCTGCAATGTCCTTCTTCATACCATCCCACCAATAAATCTGCTTGAGATCATGATACATCTTGGTGGAACCTGGATGTATAGAATATCTGGAACCATGGGCCTCTGCAACAATCCTGGTCCGCAAATTCACATCTGGCACACACAGCCTGTCCTGATACCTAAGTATGCATCACCTCCCAAAGCGAAAGACTCATTCATCTTCATCAGCACTGAGTCCTTCAGCTCCATCAACACGGATCTAGATGCTGACCCTGCTTGACTTCAACTACCAAGGATGATTCAGAACTAGGATGAACTGAAACATCCCCACTAGTGGAGTCAACCAAACGCACACCCAGTCTGGCCAGTCTGTGTACATCTTTTACCAGCTCCTTCTTCTCATCCTCAACGTGAGCTGTACTTCCCATGCTCATCCTGCTCAAAGCATCAGCTACAACATTAGCCTTACCTGGATGGTAGTGCACATTCATGTCATAATCCTTCAACAGCTCCAACCATCTTCGCTGACGTAGATTCAACTCCCTTTGTGTGAACACGTACTGGAGACTCTTATGGTCTGTGAACACATCTACATGCACTCCATACAGATAATGCCTCCACAGCTTCAGTGCAAACACCACAGCTGCCAACTCCAGGTCATGAGTGGGATAATTCTTCTCATGAACCTTGAGTTGTCTAGATGCATAGGCTATCACCTTACCAACCTGCATAAGAACACAACCCAAACCAACCCTAGATGCATCACAATAAACAGTGTAATTCTCACCACACTTAAGCAAAGTAAGCACCGGGGCTGAAGTGAGTCTGTCCTTGAGCTCCTGGAAACTTTTCTCACAAGTCTCCGTCCATTCAAACTTGGCTTTATTCTTAGTCAAAGCTGTCAATGGGGCAGCAATGGAAGAAAAGCCCTCCACAAACCTGCGATAGTAACCAGCCAATCCCAAAAAGCTACGGATATCAGTAGGAGTAAGAGGCTTTGTCTAGTTCTTCACAGCCTCAGTCTTTCTGGGATCCACCTCCACGTCCTGATCGGACACAACATGACCCAGGAAGGTCACTGATCTCAGCCAGAATTCACATTTGCTGAATTTGGCATACAACTGATGTTGTCTAAGTACCTGTAAGGTTAGTCTCAAATGTTTTTCATGCTCTTCCTTGGTCTTAGAGTAGATGAGAATGTCATAAATGAATACTATGACGAAAGAGTCAAGGTATTCACGGAAGACCCTGTTCATGAGATCCATAAATGCAGCAGGTGCATTCGTGAGACCAAATGACATGACTAAAAACTCATAGTGGCCATAGCGGGTACGAAAGGCTGTCTTTGGAATATCTCCATCCGTAACTCTAAGCTGATAATACCCTGTACGAAGATCAATCTTAGAGAAGAAACTAGACCCTTGGAGTTGATCAAACAGATCATCTATTCTGGGAAGTGGATACTTATTCTTTATAGTGACTTTGTTGAGCTGCCGATAATCGATACACATTCTAAGGGTTCCATCTTTCTTCTTTACAAACAACACTGGAGCGCCCCAAGGGGATATGCTCGGCTGAATGAAAACCTTGTCAGTGAGATCTTTTAACTGCAGCTTCAACTCTTTGAGCTCAGTTGGAGCCATTCTTTAAGGAGGAATTAAAATTGGTTTAGTATCGGGTTCTAAATCGATACCAAAGTCAATCTCTCGAAGGGGAGGGACTCCAGGCAAATCATCAGGAAACACATCTAAGAACTCATTCACTACTGGTACTGAGTCTATGGAAGGAATGTCATGATCTAGATCATTAACACTCACAAGATGACACAATAACCCCTTGGACATCATTTTATTAGCCTTAAGATTAGAAATCAAGGGATTAGGACGACTCGAATTGTACCCCTCCCAGACTAACTCTTCTTCATAAGGAAAGCGAAATCTCACCACTCTACTACGACAGTCCAAGCAAGCATAACAACTGTGAAGCCAATCCATGCCAAGAATAACATCAAAATCATGCATGGGTAACTCAACCAGCTTTTCACACATAGTTTTACCACTCACAATTATTGGGCAATCCTTGTATACTCTATCAGTTCTTACATTCTCTCCAAAGGTGTAATAACCATATAGGATCATGTAGAACTTCAGGCAATATCTCAAAAGTAAGAGCAAGCAGAGGAGTTACAAAGGAAAGTGTAGACCCTAGATTAAGTAAAGCATAAACAGAAGTTGAAACACTTGCAGCATACCTGTGACCACATCAGCGGACTTCTCCTGCTCGTCTCTGCTTTCAGGCATAGAACCTGTTCCTCTTAGGAGGCTCGGCTGCTACTGCACCCTGTGGATTAGGCCTAGGCTGAGTATTAACTTCAGCCTGACCTCTGTTCTTGTGGACAGTCTCTGACCATGTGTCCACTCTTACCACAACCTAAGCAGGCATTAGTGCCCTGTCTGCACTCTCACTGTGAGCTCGGCCACACTTAGCACAATTCTTCTTAGGACGCTGCATCTCACCTCCATTGCCCTTCTTGGGCTCAGGTCTGCCTCCTTTAGGTGTAGCACCTCCTCTGAGGGTTAGAATTCCCAGAACTCTGTTGCCCCTTTTTGAACCTTGGCTGCTCACGGACGCCAAAGTTGTTCCTGTGGCCTCCATGACTGGGTCCTGCCTGATCTTGAGGCCTAGGCCTCCTAGCATCACGAACACCTCTCTTTCTGCGGCTGTCCTCTACCTGATGGACATGCACCATCAACCTGGAAAGATCATATTATCATGGAGCATAGCAGATCGACACTCCTCCTCCAGGTCTCCATTGATTCCTGTGAGGAACCTGCTCATCTCATCCCTGCTGTTAGAAACCAGGGAAGTAGCATACCTGGGTGATTTCAACAAAGTTTAGTGTTATCCTCATTCTTGCTATTAAATAATAGGGAAAACAACATACCTTGACAACTTAACAAATTCAGGGAATACTCCCTGACTGTCATAAAGCCTTGTTGAGGTTGATGAATTCCTCAACCTTGCCTCCCTCATCTCCCTGGGAAAGAATCTCTCCAGAAATGCTGTCTTGAACAGCTCCCATGTGACTGGCACTCCACCTAAGACACGGGCTATCTTGCACATCTTGTTACCAAGTCGGTGCAACATCCTTGAGCTGGTAGGAAGCCAACTCAGCCTTCTCAAACTCAGTGGCCCCATAGCAACCAGGATCTTATGAATCTCATCCACAAACTCCTGGGAATCTCTGATGTCCTAGACCTGGTGAAAATAGGAGGATTCATCCTCGTAAAATCCCTCAGTCTGTCAGCCATGCTACGAATCGGTGGGTTCTCCCTTTGAACATCCTGTCAGTTGACCTGGGCAGTCATATCCTGGGCCTGCATAATAATGGCCTGTGCCATTTGATCCAGAGATGCCCTCACCTCAGCATCAGTCAACCCAGCTGGGTTAACTAGCATGACCACTCCTTCAGCTGGATCCTGGGGTAGATCCTGATTACCCCTAGCAGCTGCTCCTCCTCTCCTCTGACCATTTCCTCTCCTAGTGTTCATTCTCTGGAAAAACAAAAAGGATTGATGTTAGACATGCTCATAACACCAAGAATTAAGGCATTCAGAAAAGCACGATAAGATCAGAAAAAGGGAAATTTTCCTACGCATCATGCAGTCTCTAATTCAGGATA
>JAJJBR010002292.1:0-21467 GCA_022817965.1 Solanum lycopersicoides
TTGTCAGCGGCATCACCATTTACTTTGGCCAGATTAGCATTTGAACCTTGTTGCTCTTTCACTTTGGATGCAGTTGGCTTTCCCGAGCCTTTCTTTCCCACATATGTTGCTGTGACTTCATTTAGAACACCATATTCAGTTAATATTGAGTTGAACCACCTTGCCAGATTTTGGTACTTCTTAGATGATCGTAGGCTTTCCCATCTCTTCCCAGTACCTATTGCACAAGGAAGTTTTAAGCACAAATAATAAACTAGAGTAGGCCAACTCATTTGATTATAAAATAAACATATATTCACATCAGATTTGGTCCAACTAAGAGTCTGTTTACAGGCAAAAGATAGATCTAGGTGTCGTAAAAATGCAACCTTATGAATCAAAGAGAAAACACAACCTTTTCAATCTATCATCATTGGTGAGACCACTAACAAGAAATTCATGTGTTACTCACAGGGGTCTAAATTTATGATTTGGTCTTGTGGTGTCCCAAAAGTGGAGCAAAAAACAAAGAGAACTTTTTTTCCAAACACAAAGCAAAAGTATGTTTCAAAGAATTAAGATTAAGAGTCCAAGTGTTGATATATTAGTGCCTTTTTTAAAAAAACTCACCACACTGCTTTTTTCAGGCACCCTCTTACTTCATTGCAAGAAACCTTTCCCCTAATGTATTTGAAAAATCACCAAGCATGGTACTAGCTCCAAATTTTAACTGACATTTTCCAGCTCAAATAGAATGAGAGCTCTACCAACGTTTTAACAGTGAAAAGCAACAAGCCACCTGGGGCTTCAAGGGAAAAAGTGAAAAATGAAGTCCATAATTTACTAAACATAAGAATCAGCTCGCATATTGGAACTTAGCACTTACAACATCGTTTAACAATTGAAATCGTTAATTTCAATATGCAACATATTGCGAGTAAAGATACCAATTGCTCAAATTAAATGCAATTTAAATAACTTCAATGATCTGGAAAATATCTTCAACCCCAAAATTCATTTTAGGTTTCACTTAATAAACAATAAGAAAAATTAATCAATAACTTCATTTTTTATTTTTATTTTTTTAATTTTGATGACAAGGAAACCCACCGCCACTACCATTTGTGTGCGCACAAGGTAAAACTCCTACTCCTACTCGCAAACCACATAGGAGAGGTAGTCAGCACTGAGTGCGACGAGCTCGACCCAGAAGGCAAACCCCTTGCCCCTTGCTTTCGCTGGCAAGGGGTTTCGAACTTGAGACCTCCAACATGGAAGTCCCAAGCTCAAATCATTGAGCCACCCCGAAGAGTTCAATAACTTCAATTTTTTTTGTAGTTGCTTTGAACTTCTTTAATGATTAAACTTTAATTTCTTTGAACTTGGTAACTTCGTATTATATTACAACAGTACAACCCATGTACTGCTGAAACCTTATATACAGATGTACTCCAAACTCAACTGCTCTCTGTCTATATTGTTAATAATTAAACTTAATTATAAGAGCCACTCTTATATCCTAACAATAAAAAAGAAGACCAATTGAAGAACAAAATATGACATCTCGCAGACAAGGAAATGGGAAACAGTAGTAGAAGAAGATTTGTTGCAAACTAGAGAATAAACCAATAAGAACACAAAAGTGTACTAGGAGAGGAATCCTAGTATTAAATAGCAAAATGCCCTGTAATCCTCCTTTTTCTCTTTATTTGTCAATAAAGACGTGATAAGCAATAACTTTGTGCCTCTACATCTTTGAAATTGCTTCACTTCACCAATGAGAAGCGAGTCAGCGACAACCCTTCACTTAGAATCCAAATATTTTTTGTTCCTAGGAGATATGTGCCTTGGAAGAAAATGATAGGCCGATAGGAGTGTCTGATAAAAGATCAAATTGCCAAAAGAGAGTGCTTGATAAAAGTCTGGTTATTAGTATGAACAAGGACACATTGCCCCATAGGAGGGAAGACATCATATATCATGTTAGAAGGAACTAATGAAAAATAAAAAGGCCAAAGGCATTAGAGTCTCCTACACTCTGCTACATTGAGCTATTTAGTAAACCTTTTCCATAACAGAACTTGCCTCAGAATTTAAAATTAACCCATTCACTCCTTCGAAATAGAATTTGACAGAGAATCAAACATCTAAGATGTTTTTGAACATGACTCGAACAAGAATGAAAATCCATATATGAATACATCCACATAAAGGGGAAATATTGAAACAAGAAAAATGGTACTCAACAATCTAGATTCTAGCTATAGTTCGGAAGAAATCATTTATGCTCCAACAATTAATAAGTTAAATATCTAACTCCTTTAATAACCAACTACCCGAGGGATCAATGGCCACATGGTTCGAAACTCCGTGGATAATGGAACCACCACGCTACCTTCTCTAAAGCTATATGTGACTTTACTTCCCCTAAGCTAGGATAGAATAAAAAATTTCTCCAGCTATCCTTTTCAAATCCACTACTAGCTACACATTATTTTTTTCTGCCCAAAGGATTATTCACTTTCTTTTCCATAAGCAATCAAAAACCTCACTACCCCAGTGCTGATACTCATCTACCAATTCTTCTTCCATAGATTCTATTTGGCTATAAAAAGGCCAAATGCAACAAACCATGTAGATTCAAAAAATTAAAGCTGTACATAGTTCCTTCTACTTTTAAAGAATAAACGCAGACCAATGTTCATTTCAAACACCCATCGAGTTTGATAGTCAGTCTGTGTTTAATTCATGCAGTACTCTGCCAGCCCGGGAAAATCTAGCCCACTCAGGAAGCTAATCTAATTGCAATTCCTAATAGCAGCCTCACAAATAAAATGAAAGTACTTCTTAAAAAATACTTTATAAGTTTGACATAAAGGCACTAAACATTTTTTAATATTTGAATCAGCTACCTGCAAGGCCAGACCAAACTGCAATATCTGCAATTGAGAGGCTATGTCCAACAAGAAATGTGTGCTGCAGAAGATATCCATCCATTTCGCCACATGCTTCCTCAAATTGAGAGCCAGAGGCAAATATAGGAGCATACTCTAGCCATTCATCTATCTGCAACAACGATGGAGTAAGAAAAAAAAAAGGAGAGAAAAGTAAAAATCAAATATTAATTTTAAAAATGACAAAGAGCTCATTTGAATATTTTTCAAGGTTCTCATTTGCACATTTGGAATCAGAAAATAGATCTACGTCAATGCTTTGAGATGCAGAATTAAAAGACCACCTGGCTAGACTCACAGGCATCCCGCTGGTACAGATCGGGTATGTTAGCAACCCGACTAATGTACCTCAGAAGAACAAAATTTCCCTGCAGCTTCAGTCTGAAAATTAGGTTGAGTTAAGATACTGTAGGGAAGTTGGAAGAAGGGAAGATAGATACACTAAAGAAACAGTTTAACATCATGTTGTACATTTGATATTACTACAAACATTTCTAGCATAGCTAAATAGTGACGGTCAATTGGTTATTCTAAACACCATGATGTGCATAGAGAAATAACATCACGGAGCGATATCTCTATTGACTATTGAGATTCATCGAATTAAACAATTAACAGAAATGAATTTCTTTTGCAGCCTTTCAACACCATATGTATTAGTGGAGGATGCCACATGCAACACGAAACTGAGCACACCCTCATAAGTTTTTAATCAGTCTGATACAATTTCATCCTAAAAATAGGGTTCATGGTTATTTTGTTCCGGACAATAGGTTCGAAGAAAAGCAAGCCATCAATAGACCCTTAGCACAACAATTAACTTTCACATTTTTGTTTCTAACCAATTCCCGAACCCAACGACAGGTCAAAGCATGACCCAACCATAACAATGATCAAATATTTCACTTCAACTTAAGTTTACATACAATCACCATTCTCGAAAAGGAAGGAAACAGTTCTCTATAGCTGATCTAGCAAAGCTGCTGCTTTATATTCATAATATGTTCAGACAACACCATTTAAACCTATCTCTAGGTTAAATCACTCTATCTCGATCATCAAAGACAATAATACTTTAATTATCTCGAAAATGATTCTCTTTAGGGCTAGGATGGATGAGTGAAAACTAATCCCGCGATTAGCAGGATAACTATTTCCGGGATTAGTAACCCGGAGATTGTAATATTTTTATCTCACATTGAGGAGGATAAACAATCTTGAGATAACTAATGTGAGGATAATTAATTCCGAAATAACTTAGTTTCCCCAACCAACCGAGCCCTAAGTCTTCTTTAAAAAAAACTACAAAACAATGGCGAGAAAATTACAAACGCAAGCAAAACCGTGCACGAAAAAGAAAACAAATCGATAGGCAAAAAGTTACGCAAATAGCTGAGAAATTGATAATTACCCATTATCTATATGTATAATAGGAGTAGAACCGGGAGTAAGAGTTGGATCAGTAGAGATTGGCACTCCGGCGATCTTCGCCGCCGCAATGACAGCGAAAGGCGGAGAATCCGCAGGGAATGATAATTTCAGCTCCATCGTTCGCCGCCGCTACAATTACCTCAGCAGCTAAGGGAAGATGAATGGATTAATACTACGTAAAAGAGAGAGGACACTAAACCAACGGCCGCCACTGGTAAAGAGAATATAAAAGCAAACGAAGAAGAAAACAAGTTTCTGCGACCCAGGGTTTTTACTTTAGGGATAGAATAACATTTTTCATTTCTTCTTCTAATTTTATCTTTTTGACTGGTTTTTGCTAAACAATTAGTCTCCTTTTCTAATAAGTACTGTAGAAAATAATTTATGAATTACGTTTGGTTAAGCTTTCGAAAAATAGGTTAAAAAGTATTTTGGACGACAGCAGAAGCTAATGTATTTTTTGAAAAAACACATGAAGCACTTTTATAAAATTTGGTCAAATTATTAAAAAAAAAATTCTCAAAATAATGCTTTTATTCAAAAACCCAATATATCTTTTTTTTTAGTGCAATTTTGAAAGAAAAATACATTTTTATGGTTAAAGACAAACAACCTTTGAAATAGTACAAACAATTCTAATAGCATGTTATTTTTATCACTTCAAACTGAATCATAAATAAGAAATAATTTCAATATAACATAATTAATATTTGTATTATTAATCGCAATATTTATTAATAGTACTCCTTATTCAACACTATACTATTGAGTTTTATAAATTGAATAAGGATAATATCAGGTTAAAATTTAAGATTAACTTTATTCTAACGTTTAATTTGAAATATAAACTAATTATATAATTATTTTATCCACATTTAGTACCCCATATAGAAAGTAGAATTAAACAATTTCATATTTTATTTGAAATAATTTGTTAATCCACTGGGATAGTTAATCCATAGAATATACTAATCCCATCTATACTTGATGAGCTGCTTTTGCAATGAGAAAACGATTAGAAATCTACACTCAATTAGAACACTACATATTGTATACAAGCTAGCAAAACGTGTTAGAGAACACAACCGTTCTATTTTATTTTCCTTTTATCTTACTCTCCATGAATTTTAACAAGCAACAAACTGATTCTTATGGATTCTTCTTGTACTTCAAGCCAATCTAAAGATACATCATTATAAATCACGTGACAAGGAAATGGATGACTGTTTGGAAAGAATATAGTTTACATATACTTTACTTTTACCTCGTGGAGATAGAGAGGTTCTCTCTCTCATACGGCTAGCTAGTTGAGTCAATAAATAACATCTCTCGTTTCATTGTATTCCTTTTTGAGAAATGAAGTAGCCCAAGTTTAGTTAGCTAAACTTCTTCTCTGCCTTTTCCTTTTCAGTGCAGTCTACTTTCAATAATTTCAGTGAGCATCCTACACAAGTCAGTCATGTAACGAAGTAAATCAACGTCGCTGGGACAGAAATTTAACTGAGTGATAACTAGATAAGACAATTTATTAAAAAGTTAGAAGAAACAAAATGTACAAAAGTGTTCTGACAGAGAAAATGTAAAATATAAATCTCTAATGTTTGGCTTCACCATGATCCACCATGGTGTTTTATCAAGTTCAAAAATGTTT
Organism: Solanum lycopersicoides; assembly: GCA_022817965.1. Lineage (NCBI taxonomy): Eukaryota > Viridiplantae > Streptophyta > Magnoliopsida > Solanales > Solanaceae > Solanum > Solanum lycopersicoides. The sequence continues at coordinate 6,016 of JAJJBR010002292.1, forward strand.
GATCATTGACATCTTTTCAAGAAATCAAAAGAAGCTATAACATGACAGAAAATTGATAAAATTTCTCAAAGTAAAGCTTTACATTAAAAGTAATTACATGATTCATAGATATGTAATATTTCCACCCTGTGGCCGATACTTCTTTACAATTGAAGTAGAACATTACAAAAGATTATGGTTGCTACAAGAGGTGATCACCGCAAAATCTGATTCATTTGCGTAAAGAAACATGAATCATATGTAAAGATTTTTATTTACACACAAAAATTAATGACCGGATATTTCTAAATGAGCCTTTATGTTAAGAGAAATGCAGCTTAAAAGGGGCCAAAACCATTCAATAAATTTTGGGTAAATAAAAACATGCAGAAGTAATAACAATAAAACAAAAACGCAATTGTTAAATCTCCATTTCTTCAATTTTAGTTTTATTGAGTTGAATTACTATTTAAAATGGGTCAAAGTCATTTGTCAAAAAAAAAAATATATATATAAAAAACTTATCCATTTCAGTTTTTGCTTATTTTTTCACCTTTTCCCTGAAATTTTAAACAACATTGAAAAAACTTATCGCTAGACCTAAAGAAAATTCCACTTAATATTTTGTTTAATAAAACGTGTCCGTAGACCTCAAGCAAATTCCCCTTAACATTTTGTTTAACAATCATAATAATAATAACAAAAACTTCAATAATTTTAATACATTGCTAAATTCTTAAATTTGGAAATAAATTGTGTGGATACTTATGCAACGACTTGTTCCAATGAATACCTTAACATGTGATAAAGTGTTCTTATTAATCAAATCAGTGTTTGATTTGATTGGACTAGAAATTAACCAAACATTGGTATATTTCCTTTTTGCTTACTTTTTTATGTTGTTAAAAAGATGTTCAATGCCAATTCGATCCCTTTTTTTCTTTTTTTTCCCTAACTGAAGGAACCATGCATGGAATTCACTTGCTTTTAAACTTATCCATCACCCCGCCTAATTAAGTTGGCCAATTTTTAGGCGCAACTTAAAGTAACTTTTAGGACATCAACTTGTTATATTTTGATCGAAAGAAAGTTAGGGTCGGCTATGATTATAGGGCAACTTTAATACATAGAAAATATAAAAAATTTATGTTTATGTGATGACAAGCTTTTCAAAATTGCACTCCGTGGCAAAATTGTAGTTTACTACGGATCAATCGTTGTTTGGTGAATTGTATAATTAGTATATTTATACAGTGCATAAGAAATTGAATAAATTAAAGAGAAAAGAGAAAACATTTGTTTGTAAACTACGGATGAATCGTTGTTTGGTGAATTGTATAATTAGTATATTTATATAGTGTAGAATAAACTGTATAAAGTAAAGAGAAAAGAGAAAACATTTGTTTGTAAACTACGGATGAATCGCTATTTGGTGAATTGTATGATTAGTATATTTATACAGTGTAGAAGAAATTGTATAAAGTAAAGAGAAAAGAGAAAACATCTGTTTGTATATTTATATAGTGAAGATTCGTCCTTACTTTTGATGTATGATTATGTATATATACATTATACAAACAGATTTCAATTTATGTATGTGTGTAAGTTTGTGCAATTGTATATGCCCAAATGAATATTATACAAAAGTATCCTTATACAAATGTAAAAACTTATACAAATCAATTGTATAATTTTTGTATGCATTAAACGAGAAAGAGAGCAAGACAATAGAAAATTGGGCAAGAAAATATTTGCATTGTATAATTATAAGTGTATAGGACGAAGATATATTTATTTGTATGTGTATATACAATTTTCTCTAGCTTTATACAATTTTCGCTCTATTATATAAAGCGAGAGAGACGAACGAGAGAGGGAGAGTGGTGAGCGAGAATATGAGGGAGAGAGGGACTGACAAACAATTTGCTATGGAACACAAATAAATTAAACGATAGCTACTATATTTATTTTATCTTATTAGTTTGTCATTCTATACAATATCCCTTATAATAATTAGTTAAAAACAATTGTGAATATTCCATACAAATTTTGATTTATTTTATTTAAATATTATTATAATTTATACAAAAGTGGTAATGGGAGTAATTAATAATGGGCAACTTTCACATATAGCAAATAAAAAATTCATATTTGTATGCTATAGCAAAGTTTGTATAATTGCGCTCCATAGCAAACATAGAAACTGTATAATTCGCTATACATATACAATTGAAGCGAATTGTATAAAACGAAGTGTATAAAACGAGAAAGAGAAAGACACTTGGGCAGAGAATTGTATAAAAATGAAGTGTATAAAATGAATTGTATGATTATAAGTGTATAGAACGATTATATACAATTTGAATTTGTATAAAATGAGAAAGAAAGAAAGACAAGAGACTTGGGCAGGGAATATACAATTGAATTGAATTGTATAAAACGAGAAAGAGAGAAATTAGATACAATTTGAAATTTGTATAAAATGAGAAAGAGAAAAAGGCAAAAGAAATTGGGCAGGGGAGTATTTTTATTGTATAATTATAAGTGTATAGGACGGAAATATATGTACTTGCATGTGTATATACAATTTCTCACGCTTTATACAAACAGAAACGCAATTATACATTTCGCTTCTGTTTGTATAAGTGAGAAAGGCGAGGGTGGCGAGCGAGATTTGGGAGAGTGGCGAGCGAGATCTGGAAGAGAGGAGAGAGGGGAACAAAAATATATGTATTTATACAATTTCCTCTGCTTTATACAATTAGAAACAATTTTTATACACTTGTGTTTGTATAAAAAGTGAGGAAGCGAGAGAGATTGGAGGAGAGTGGCGAGCGAGATATTTGGGAGAGAGGTGCCTGGCAATTTTTTGCAAACGTTTGCTATGGAGCACAATTAAATCAAACCCTAGCTACTCCATTTATTTTAGGTTATTAATTTGCTATTATATACAATTATCCCATTAATAATAGAGCAAAACTGGTTTGGTAGGTATGGGCCCATATGGGCTCGAAAGCGGTGGACCCTTGCCAAGTTAGATGGGTCGGGTAATGATGCTGGGCCATATTTATGGCAACAAATCATGACAAAATGGGCTTTTAACTCTAGTTTTTGTTTGGGTTTTGGTTGTAGGGCCAAGACCAGTTATAGCGAAGCAGCCCACGACATTTCAGGGAAAATACTCTTATGCAAATTGTTTCATTCTACCGTTTGAGTTTCTCATCCCCTTTTTATTTCTATCTTTTGATTACGTATAAATTCAGTATCTCCATCATAATTCGATAGTTTGAGTATTGTTATTACAATCACAAAGCTGTAATCGTGTTCCAGTTCTTACTAATATTTTGAGAATTATTAGAGACCTCAAAAAGGTAAAGGTCATTTGTACAAATTCTTCTGATTAAAGAGATCATTGTAACAAAAGATATTGCAGAACTTGACGTTGACAATTTAGTGGTGGACTTGGTTAACAAAACAAAAAAACTAATTCGCCACTCTAAGGCTCATTTTAGAAAGTGTCTTTCACTATACTCAAATCGGTACAGTTCAAAATTAAATACTTCACAAATATTGTTGGATAGATTCAACTAATTACCAAGTCTTAATAATATTGGACGAAATTGAAGCTAGTCATAATTTTAAAAATCAAAATATAATGCACGAAACATTATATTTTTTATTCAGGTTTGGTGGCTTCAATACCTAACACTCCAAGTCTATTGAAATATAAGTTTGTAATTAATGTACTACAATTATAAAAGAAGTTCAGTAAATATATATATATATATATATATATATGTTAGAGAAAATTAATTTGTTTCCGTGTGTTTTGTCTTGACATCTTCAAATAGACATTAGTTTTCTAACTTTGACGTATACTTCCATTTTGGATTGCAGATAAGATATTAAATTAAATTAATTTTAGAAAAGGAAAAAGAGAGTATAATTAAAAAGGAAGAAGGAAAAGTAACAATCATACGTTGAGACATAAGTAATACAACATGATTTTGTCCCAGTTTAATAAAAAGGCAAATTTGTTTTAATAACTTAAATAGATAGACAATATTAAAAAAAAAATCAATAGAGCAAGTTATTTATTCTATTTTTCTAAAGGTTAATTAGAAATGGATTTCTAACTTAATTCAAAAGACTAACTCATTAGAGGATTTTGTCCAAATTCACCTCGTCGTGTCTAGGGTTGGATGTCTGATGCATAAGAAATTTAATACAAGTGTCCAAATTCGGGAAACATGAACTGGGACGAGTTATGTTCAGATAAAAGAATGAATTTTAGATCTAATTCAATCTTAAAAGTTTACCGGAATTATCCAGACCACCCCGGTGGGACTCTGCCCATCATCTTTGTCTGATGGTTATATATAATTATACTTTGTCACTAAAGAAAAACTAATATTTTGAGGTTAAAGAACCCACTGTTATGATCACACCTAGTTGTAAAGATAACCAGGCCAGTAAACATTAGTTATTGAAAATTTGAACTGGTCCCCTGTTTTTGCCCTTTGGCTACTTTTTCAACTAATATAAAAAACTTGACCACCTTCTGGTCTAGTTCCTTTTCCCTCATCATATAAAGAGAAAATCACTTAAAATTCATCATATTTGAGTTTAGAAAAAGAATTGATGAGAAAAGGATCAAGAAAAATGTGGTGGGTGGTGCCATCATGTACAAGCAGATCATCAAAGAACTTCAAGACTCAACCAGTAGTGGATATTGAAGAGATACTGAAGATGAAACTCGAAACGATTAAAGAAGAGCCAGAAATCTCTGAAGAAAATGTTAAGTTAACGAAGACGTATACTATGAGGAAGCAATTAGTGAAGAAGATTCAGCTCAAAGTCAAGAAGGGTCGTATTTTTTCGCATAAATTTAGTCTCAAAGATTGTTATGTTCTGTTCATGACTGGGTTGGCTACCAAAGGTGCGTTAAATGGTCTTCCTAGATATTAAGATTAGTATTGCTGTGTTTTTGATGGTCAATTAATATTCAAGCTCAAACATGGATCTAGGTCGGGTTCTATGAAATTCAATTGGACCTGTTGGTTTTTAATCGAGTTATTTATGCATATGCAAATAAATTAAAATGTACCCATAAATCGTGAATTTACTGACTTTAGATCCTGAATTTGTTTAGTCTGTTTCTAAGTGGATGGATACTTTAACGGTGTACATTAGTGTGTATACGTGATCTTAAATTTGTAATAACATTGTGCAAACACAGAAGACAGTATATGTAAATACTAGTACTATTTTCACTAATGATGTTTTCAATTTTCAGATAAATGTTACTGCTGACAGTTTACGCTAGATGTGGATTCGATTCTTAATATTCTAATTTTTTTCTTTTTTGACCGCGTGTGTAAATACTATAGATTTTGAGATAAGTGAAATGTTATTTGAACGTCAAATAGATTATTGGAATACGGATGAATATGTATTTCTGCAAATCAGTTAATAAAATTCTAAACATTATCAAACTATTATTGTATAGACAAACAAAACTTTTAACTTCGCCAGAAGCTTCTTTTTTATTTTCAACTTTAATCAAATGTTCTCCAAAAGCATAGAGATAATTGATTTTCCAATACATGAAATCATGTAATAGCAATTAAGTAATCAATCAACTACACAAATTCCAAAATAATTGGTATCAACTCGATTCCATTCAAATATTTAATTACTTAAAAGCATATGCAGCAGTCAGAAAAATGTCCAACAACACTCAAAACTGGGGCATATTTGCACCCATGAAATAAGTGGCATAATAATTATAGAGGTCCATTGTTCATACTGCTATGCTACTATGTTCCCCTTTCCATATCTAAAAAGGAAGGAGGAAAATTTAAATAATGAAAAATGGAGGAAGCAGGAAAACAACATGGGCCAAGTGAAAAGTGTCATTTATGATCCCTTTCAAAATCATTTGTTCTAATTTAACTTTGCCAAAGAAATTGGGAACACTAGAAAATGGCCTCACAATCACTTTGTCACTCAAATCATCTCAATTATTCATACAAAAAGCACAATAAACTTAGTTTTTGAAAAATCCAATTGGATCATTTCAAGTTCCAACTCATAGGAAAAGAAAGAAAAAAAAAACAATCTCATGTAGAACAGGGCATTGAAGTATAAAATTCATTCCACAGCTCTGGATTTACTAACGATCCTTCATCTCTTCATTATATATATTGAGAATTGTGTATCACATTTATCCGTTAGCTATTAGCTAGTAGTGGAGTCAGGACTGTCATTAAAGGGTGTCAATAGTTATAGTAAAAATTATAATTATAAATTTTCACAATATCTTAATTACTATACTAAACTTCTAACTTGTGTCAAGAGGTGTCAATACTTGCATATGTATTTATTAAACCAACATTTGACCTCTATTATATATAATGTAATTTTTCGATGGGTTGTCGCTCGATACTCCATGAGCTTTATCCCTCTATGAAAATTCTGCGCCTATCATAGATGATTAAGCCTGAGACAACTTCCATAATCCACTAATTATCATGCTCTCTCAGTTCAGAGAACTAGACTGATGAGACGTCAACCACTATCATCACATACTCAAGAACAAAATAGAGGATAGTGTTAACATCCAAATCTTCATTTTTAAAGATTCTTTTGAAATTTATAATCTTGAAAATAAGACATGTTACGTGATGCTATAATAGGTAAAGTATAATACGATGATAGTATATAATAACTTAAACCATATAGTTTTCCAAATGAACTCTTCATTGAAACTCTTGTGATTAAAATTAGGGTTTAATATCCCTATCAAAAGAAATTCTTTGGGGATTTTACAGGGGAATGAGATAGGACAGGGAGTCCCCATTGACAAGACAATACAAAAGCAGGACACACATCTTCCATATTCTTCATTCTTTTCACTATTTCCCCATAAATCCTAGCAATCCTCTTTGGCAATATTACAAAAGAAGAAAATGACTTCCAATTCAACTTTCTAGATTTTGATAACTTGAAACCTCTAAATCTTCCATTCATTTTCTTGATAAGCCAACACTTTCTTGGCCTCATTACAATTACCCTCTCTTCAACAAGTCTCTCATATCTTCCTTGAAACCCCATATTCAAAATTAAGTTTTTCGTCTATGCAAAAACTAACCGAGTATTTATCGAGAAAAAAAAGAGAAGTAATGCGCGCTATTAGTTAGCACATGTAGAATCTTGATCTTTGTATAACTTCAAAGATGTAGAAACTAACATAAAAGAACAGAGCTTTTTAGAACAGAGTGATGTATAGTACTTAGTAAGCTGCATTTATATATAAATATAAGAAAAGATGCTCTTGTATTGATTTAGACACATGGGTAGCACAATGGATTTCAAGTTTTAAACTAACATAACAGCTCAATGGTCTGCATAGTCACTCTTACAGAGTTTTTGTTTGTTTCTTTTGGTAGTGTGAATAGCAGATGAAATGAATGGAATATCATTGTCATGTGCAATGATTAATCTGCTAAATTTCAAAAAAAAAATTAATTAGACTGCCAATGATTTGTTTGGAAGATGTGGAATTTTAGCAGCTTTATATTCAGAACAAGACAAAGATTTAGTCCTTTTTCCTTTTAAATGTATATGACAGAGTTTAGTTTGGTAATTTTCAGTGTATAGACAGAGATTGGTCAAGGAGCTAATCAGTCTAAATTTGATAAGACATCTACATTTTAATTCTAAATGTTGATTAGTTTAAGGGATTCACTTCTAGTTAAGACTAATAATGTAATTTCAGGTCTAAATTATAAATGCAAAGTAGAGATTAGAAGGTCATTAAGAGGTTGTTTGGTAGTTGATTTGGAGGTGAGTTAATGCAAGTATTAAGTTAAGTAATACCAATTTTGTAGCTGGTTAGGATGGGTGTTTTTCACGTATAAACTTAGTACTAGGTGTTTAGTTCGCAATTCAGAAATTTATATAATTAATACATCACTATAAGAAAACTATTAATTATCTGAAAATTAATATGAAAATTTGCAGAAAAATATGATTCCTGCGGATTTTCATACTAATCCCCAGATAAATGGGGGGAAATCCCCATGTACTTAACAGTTATGAGAGAATTTATGTACTTTTTGCGAGATACAAACTGAAATAACTAAACGTATATAACTAATATATAAATAAAATAATACATAGTTTCTCTCATAACTAACCCTTGTGCTACTAGTACGTGTATACTTCTACTAAATGACCCCTAAGTATTTAAGCTTGGGAGGTAAATTTCAAAATTTATTTGGTAAAACGAGCTATTACATTTTGCTAGTCAATGAGGTTTAATTTGGCCCGACTTTAGCTCATCCTGCTGCTACAAACATTTCTTGGTGTTTTTGATAGTAGGAATGACAGTGTCTTAGTCAATATAATATTTGCACCCATAAAATTAGAGCAAGTCAATAAAATGATTTAAACGTTTTTTATTTCTTAAATTTTTTGGTGTAGCTTAAAAAATTCTATATATATCAACAAATTTAATGAAAAAATTATTGGACTGATTAAGGCGATTTTATAGATGAAATATCAATAATAATTAAATAATATAAAAAGTAACTTTGAGAACTACGTTTAATCAAATGATCATCTAAGATATTCTCGTCAAAATTTTGCTACCATAATTTTCAGATGTCACCATACTCTTGACAAATAAGTTCACTATTTATCCATAGACTTTTATTTTGCTTTAAAATTACCAGTCGTTATGCTTTCTTTTTTTCCTTGAGAAGTAATTAAAAAAGATAAAAGGATATGCAGCTAACTTTTGGCTAACGTAATTGACAATATTTTTCACACAGTCAAAACGCCATTTTCCTCCTATTTTCCCCAGTAGGTTATAGGTAAAAGCTTTAACTCTGTATTACAGCTAGTTAATTATAGGTTTTTAATTAACAAAACTTTGACCACAAGAAAACAAATACAACGCAATTAAGTTTTTACACTGTCCTTGTCCATAATGTACAATATAACGCTGCTTAATTAAACCTAGCTAGTGTAGAGTAGTTTTTATGCCTTCAATTTTTTTTTTTTAGTCAACTAGTTTGGTTTGATTAATATAAATACTATAGGATACTCTATATAATAGCTATATTTGGTCAAAGTTACACCCTGTACCATGCAATCTTGGTAAATAAATTTTTGGTCTTTTAATAAATATATATATTATGGTTACCATCTAATCTTTTGCATTTGAAATTTTATTCTATCCAAAACTCTATTAAATTAGGAGAATTTGCTCTATTATTATAGCTAATTGGTAATCTATCGTCAGATTAAGATAATTAAAGTTAGGAATAAAAATTGTGATTAATTAAAGAATGAATACGTGTCTATGGTTAGATGATTGATTATTGAGAGCTCTAAATAAATAATTAAATAATACTAGTATTGTACAAGAAGTCATTTGAGACTGCATGCCTGCATTTTGTTAAAGTTTATACCAGCTGTATTAAATTTGAATGATTAATGAATTGATCCTTGTCATACTATAGTCACATGGACTGCTCACTAATCTCATATGACCAAATGAAATTACTCTATTAGTACGTTTTAATTTGTTTATATCGTTTTGAATTGATATAGTGATTGAAAAAATAAAATAATAATTAAATTTTAAATTATCAATATGTAGATTTTATAGCTTTAAATATGTAGTATGAAAAATTCAAATTAAAAAATTATCATAAAATTCTTTTTGAGACAGATAAAAAAATAAACTAAAAATGAAATAATATATTAAATACATAAAATAACACCCTTAGCTTAGGGTAACGAAAAGCTCAATCACAACGAGTGTGATGGGACGATGAAATCTTTAAAATTAAATAAAGTTATTTTTATTTGATATTTAAAAATAAATAAATCACATGAAGTATTATTGATCCCGTTCAATCTACTAGTGCTAAGGATACAACATTTCACATTTCCGTATATGATTTGGAAGTATCGAACAATTTACATATTATACACATCTATATGTGAGAATATCAATTACTTTTCACTTTTCGTAGATTAAACATCAATCCTATTATATATTTTGTGGTGGAGCCAGATTTTTAATACATTTATAAAAAAATTAATATAATATTAATTATTAAAATAATAAAAAATCACATTTCTTTAATTTTCTATAGATGAAAAGAAGACTGGAGAAATATATATATATATATATGTATATATATATATATATTGTTCGTCTCTTTTCCAAGTCATAGATCATACGTAGGATTTTACATTGATTTGATTTTTGAGTTTGATTCAATTTTTCTTTAACGCTACTTCCTTCACCCTTAAACCAAGGGTGTGTTTGGTATGAAGAAAAATATCTTCCTAGAAAATAAGTACATTATGACATATTTTTTCATGTTTGATTGGTGAGTAGAAAATATTTGTAGGAGTTTGATCTTTAAGAATGAAGAAACTCATGGTAGGAAATGTTTTTTTCTTTAATAAGGCTTATGCAATATGAATTTGGATTAGTAAAGTCAATGAATACAACACAACAGATAGCTATACAAAAATAATTAATATATGTCAAACGTCAATTTTATGTGATTAGTTATTTGATTAACTTTGGAAATAAAGGTAAGAGTGATGTGAGTCTACATTTAATAGTAATCAATTTTTCACGTAGAGGACCTAAAATTGTAGAAAAACCAAACTGGATTCAGACTAATGAGCAATCTTTCTTATTCGTCTCACGTCACTTGCCTTAGTTTAATCACATAATAATCAAATCGATCCCTAGAACCAAACCACTGTATGATTAAAAAATTTAATTGCTGGCTGGCCATGTATAGCTACTATACTAATATATACATAGAAATATATGAAAATAATTGTCATGTAACACAATGGAAATTTTGATACGAGAATGTCAACATTAAAGTCCCATCAAGATTTTGTACGTGGTAAGGTTTGGTTTAAGCAATAAAAGTCTATGATCTTAGCCTTTTAAGTAAATAAATAATTACTACTAGTTATAATTGAGATAGGTCAAAACTTATATAAAGTCATGTGCATGATGCACCATGTGATAATTACATGTACAATTCACTTTGTACTAAATAATTATAATCTAAAGAGCGGTAGAAATTTTGGTTTATTTCAAATCTGTTAAAATATCAATCATATACATTCTATTTCTAATTATTTGTTCTCTTTTAAATTGACATATTAATTTTAAAAAAAATTGTCATAGTGCATCTATCATTTTACCTCTATTAATTAAGAATTTAATGATTAAAAATTCAAGTTTTTCAAAAAGTTTTACTTTTTTCAAAGTAATTAATTGAGAGCAGGAGCGGACCCACACTGTATGGAGGGGATGCACGTGCACCCGCTAACTTCCGAAAATAATATGTATATATATATATATATATTTTAAAAAACTGGTAGAAATTAGGACATAATTAACAGTGTACCCATAAAATATATAGAGTATGCTTGTACAATTGGTAGAAGTTAGAGATACCACATTTTAGATTAGGGTTTGAATCCTCCTAAATAGAGAGTATAATAAGTAATAAAAATTATGTTTTCTTGATTTTAAATTAAACCTACAAAAGAATCACTATTTGCTTGGTAATTGTAATATCAAGTTTTTGCAGTAATTGTTTGATACACGAGATAAACGTGTGGTTATACCAATTTTAAAGTGTGAAAAGTAACATTAACAACTTTGTATTACTGTTGTCGAAAACTAAATTAAGGGTTTGTGAGGAAACATTTCTTTTTTTCCCGGTTAGTCAAAAATTTTGAAAAATATTTTATCTAAAAAATTAAGTTTTTTAAATATGAAAAAAAAATTCAAATCAATAGAAAAAAAATAGTTTTTCAAATGGCATAACACATTAATTGTTTCCACTCTAGCTACCCTCCAACATATCACATCTTCACCCCAACTCCATAAGCCATATCCCCCTATCACCTCACCCCTATCCCTTTTCAAGTCTTTTGATATGTATTGCTCCTTAATTATAACTGAAACTCAATTGCACATTCTTACTGAATCGTTGAACTTATCCACCAAACTCTTATATTATTTGTCTAACAAATAATTTTCGAATAATATTATTTTATTTACATATTAAACACAAGCAACTAAATTAGAAACACAATTATAAATATATATCTTTTTTTTAAAAAACAACAATTTCTTCTATACCAAACACACCCTAATATTAGATTTCTTATCGTCTTAGGTACTGGTCAAATCGACCCTAAAAAGATGAGGTAAGATGGTTGAATTGGGATGGAATATTTTAAATATTTCAATACCATATCCAATCAAAGTCACGCAAATATGTTTAATTTGGTCAAAACTATAAAGTAGAAGTAAAAGCAACAAATTCAGTACACGCAATTGGGATGGAAAAAAAGAAGCTAAATATAGACAAATGACACCACCTCACTAATTGTCCTTACAAATTACATGCTCCATACACCTTTTTAAATAACTATGGTATTTGAGTCGATTCACGCATATTATTTCATCAGATATTTATTACTTAGTCGATATTAATACAAGTATCTTATTATTTTTTCAACCATAACTATAAAAATAATATAATTACCCTAACATTTTTTTGTCTCTATATGTTAATTGTTGACCATGCTAGTTTATTTGTTCCTACCTACCTTGTTCAACATTGTATACTAGTTGTACTATTTTACTTTCCATAAACTCAATGGTGTTTAAATTTGGGAGTTCATTTTCTTAAGAAAGTTCTTTTCAAATATGCATGTATCTTGTTTTCCTCTTTTCTCAACTTCCCAAGTGGAAAAAGTCACATAAAAGAAGCTGGGTTTGTGTGATTAATGTCTCCTTTTTGGCTTCAACTATGGCAGCTTTCCCTAAAAATTAGACTAAAAAAATTACAAAAAAAACGTTTAGAAAAAGCCTAGATTTATGTGCAAACTTCCAAGAGTAATTAATACACAAAACCTAACAGTTGGCATCAATCTTTTCTTGATTCTTCAGATTTTAACAATTAATTATTACTTAAACAATTCTGCATAATGACATTCCATACATGATTAAATAATCACTACTACATGATTTTTATGCCAAACAATAATCTTAACTGCATATATTCAATAAGAAAAGTATTCAAAATACATACCTTATGTACAGCCTAATTTATAAACTTCCCATTCAAAATTATGTGATATCAACCAAAAAAAGGAACTTTTATTAATGTTGATTTATCAAGAGATTACCTATAAACCACAAAAAAAAAAATTGGTACCACTTGACATTTATTTTTTGTGGTCCTAAAGTATTAGGTATTTTAATAGATTTTCAGATTCTTTCTCATTCTTTACCTACTTCTTTCTTTCAAGTTGTTTTGCTTTAATTAATGGTATCATCTAAACAAAACTGCTACTGAGCATAACATGTACACAAGAATTAAGCTCCGATTTTATAAATGTATGTTTGAAATATTTGTTTGGACATGAAATTTGAGCCAGTTTTAGGACTTCTATACACAAAACATTAAATTTTAAAAATCACAACATCGAAACTCAAATTTTTAAGTTTCAATTTCAAAATCTATCGGCGGAAGCAAAATCATATTATTATACTAACACATCCATTCATCTGATTTAAACTCTGAAATCAATACTAGAAATTTAAAAAGAAAAAGAAAACTGATAAAGTTGTTAACAATATACTTTTGAGTAGACTAAAAAATATGTATACATACGTTAAAATTAACTAAAGAAAGAAGTTGAAGATTTGGGCATGTTCTAATGTTCATAGTAGAGTTAAAAACACAACCCATTACATAATTAAATCCTAAGTAAAAAATAACTTAATAAACAAAAGTTGATAATCCTACCAGAAACAAGAAGAAGATGTAGTATTATAGTAAGTTGAATTTTGAATTCGACGAAAAAACCTTCTTCTTCTATACCCAAATATACCATATTTGAGCCTCAACCAAACCAATTTCTTGATTTTTCTTGCTGATCTAAGCTTTACCCATATCACCCTTTTGACTCTAAAGAAAGATTTTTTTATCCTTTCACTCACACTCTTCTTCCTGCTGAATTGATAGCTTCTCAAGAAAAGCTGTCTCTTTTCTATATCTGTGTACCCTGTTTCTGTTCTGAACATGTTCACTGCCCCATAAGACATGTGTTTTACAGCCATATTATGATCCATACATATAGATATATATATATATATATAGGTTGAGAGAGAAAGAGAAGTTGTGTAGTGTGGTGGAAGAAGTAAGGGTAATGGTGATATATAATGGTCGTGAATTTAGGGAAGAGAGGGGTTGGTTACAGTCTGAATGCTCTGTTTTTTTTTTAAATTTTAGGTCATGCTCTGTTCTGCAATCTATTAATGTTTGCTTTATGGACCATAACGCCGTCGTAATGATGTGCTTCATTTTATAGCAACTCCACATTTTTTTTCCTCCTTTTTTACTTTTTCCATGTTTGTTTGACCTTTTTTTTATAAAAAATAAAATAATTATTGATGGAAAATGAAATTTCTAATTGTTTTAATTTATTTGTCCTAATTTTTATTTCGGACATCTATTGATTGACCTAATTTAAATATTTTTAACCTAAAATAACTTTTAATCACTTCAAAATGTTTGGTAAAATAATAAAGTGTTTTAACTATTTATTTTAAAGCTAATTTAACAAAAATATATGAAAACTTATAAGTTAAATTTTTAATTTTTTTTAGTTTAAATAAGTTGATTTTCTTTTTGTCTTGTATACTTATTATAGCTTAGAAACTATAAATTCTAAGCTCAATCACGAACCATGGTCTAATTCAAAATGAATATTATTTAAAAAAAATTAATTTTAATTTTTTACATGTCATCATAGAATAAAAAACATTTTTACAACATATGTACATTAATTTTATTAAATTAATCTTTGAATTAATGAGTGCGTAACAAAATCTATTACTGAAATGAAAAAAGAAGAGAAAAAATGCTAATATGTAATAGTTGTACTCTTGATCGCAGGGGTGACTCGATAGTGTTAAAATAACTACATGTGTCGTAGGCCCTCAAATTTAAGGGGCCTCATTTTTTTTATACTAATAGGTTATAAGTTATTATTTCTTAACAAATATTGAATATTACTGGTAGAAAAAGTAAACATTTTATGAAAAATAAAGAGATTATTAGAAGAAATTTGACATATTTTGATAATTATATCTTATGAAAAAAAATTAAAATAAAAATGATTATATTATGAGATGAAAACTAGAAGAAATAAATTATATAAAAATTATTAGCAATTTAAGTTTAAGATTCCGTTTAATTTTTTCTTTAAACCACAAATACTCTTGAGCCGTTCCTGCTTGATCGGAGGGACCAAATTTTTTTGTGCCTATAGTTTTTTTATATTTAAATTTTAAATTCATTTTTAATCGTTATTCTTAATATGTGCGGTCTTTT
>JAJJBR010002293.1:0-23641 GCA_022817965.1 Solanum lycopersicoides
ATGATAAGTCATTTTAAGCATTATCCAACTACGAAAAGTCGATAGAAACACCAAACTGATTTTGTAATTTCAGCAAAGAAACCTTTGAAAATAGAAAAATCTCAGACGATCTTTCATTAAAGAAAACCAAGAATGCATTCGAATAATCATCAATAAAATGATTAAATAACGAAATCTAAGGGGAACTAACTCTACTAGGACCCAGATATCAAAATGAACTAATGAAAATATGACTCTGAACGACCCTCAGTTCTACGAGAAATGTAGCACGCGTGTGTTCCCAAGTTGACACGACTCACAATCTAAATGTGGATAAACCAGACAAACTAGGCACCATCTTTTGCAGTTGGAAGACTTGCGGTGTCCAAACGTTGCGTGAATAGATTTGGGGATATCTGTAAACGGAGCATTGCTGTTAAGAATTAAGAAGAGTAAGATAGTAAGCGTCCTTTGTAATTCATACCTGTTCCAATCGTCTGTCCCGACTGCGGCTCCCTGCATGAGAAAGAAATGAATCAAAAAAAGTTATGCCTACAATGTAGGGCTTTCGGAAACGGACTAACCGATGCTAGATTAAAGGAGAACCAGGGACATAAGAAACAGAAGTCAAGAGTGACAGAAGATATGGGTTTGGCTTTTCCAACCCTTTTAGTTTTGTTTGTATCCCAGTTGGCATGTAATAGCTCGGAAGAGATTGTGAATAAACAATCTCAGGGAACAAAAGTGATTTCATTACCAGTGTGATTATGATACAGAAGCCCCCGAGTCTATGACCCATGATCCAAGAGTGTGCTAGACTGTGAGTATACAAGTAAAGAATTACCCGCAACAGAAACATTAGGTTTGCAAGCCGAATGACTACTGTGAAGACGTTTGTTTATTTGTACGATTACCGAAGGAACTCTATATATTCCTTTAGAACAATAGGATCCATAACTGGGTGTACAGAACACCATAGCAACAAACAAAAACTATGTCAATTCACGGTGATGTCCACGCAGTTGTATGAAACAATGAACTACACTTGGATCGAAATATTTCCAAACCAGTTCTCATCCAACCCCAGATAACTTTATTCTCCATTGTGGATTGATAGTACGCTGAGAGACTAACCAAACAAAACACCGGAACTCTAATTCCTGGTGATCGGATCTGGAGATAACTGTATGGGTTCTTACGAAAATACTGTGACGACGCCTAACAGAAGAGAGAAATTTCTAAATTTCTGATTGTGTCGGAATTTTTGCTCGGAAAATAGCCTGAAAATCGCTAAGAACCCTAATGTCCAATGATCGAAATCTCGACGGAATCCGGAAAAAAAAAAAATTACATAGCCAGCCTCGGAATGAAGAGGCGACCCAGATAAAAAAAAAAAAATGTCGGGGAATTCTTTTTTTTTTCACAATGCTCTTGATACCATGTGAAAAATTATTGGAGAAAATATTTATTGAATTGTTGTATCTAATTGTTACATTGAGACCCCTATTTTAGGAACACTACATTGGAATCTTTTTCGACTAGAATTCCTATTCCCTACTAAGTAGAATTCCTATTCCTATTCTGTATTTCTACCTCCTATTCTAAGTAAGAAATACTTATTCCTATTCTAACAGTAATCATAAATCTCATTAATGGAAGAATTTGATAAGTTATGAATATGGAAAGTCATTCATCACTTTAATGTAGAAATCAATTTCAGAATTAATTTTGAATTTAAAGTGTCATTTCTTAATGCTATTTAAGAACCAACTTACAAGATGAAGCGTCACAATGAAAATCGAATTAGGAAAATTGCACAATTCAACATGAGAAGATAAGAGAGTAGAAGTTGCAAGTGAGGATAACTGAAAAAGTGTTGAAAATTGGTAACAACGAAGAAAAAATAGCAGCGGAAAAAAAAGAGTAAATTTAATACGTAGCATTAACCAATGGAACAATTTTATGTTAATATGTTGTCTCTAACAATTAACAAGTTTTCTTTACAGAGCATGAGGATTTTCTTAGCAATAACTCAACTTTTCGTTCTTACTTTCTTCTCCATTATTAGAATTTTTATTCCATGAAGCATTTAGAATTGTATGGGTGTTTGACGTGAAGTATAGATATCAATTTAAGGTATATGTAGAAATTTCTAATTGTGGATTTAATTAAATGAGAAAAACGTTAATCATTTTTGTATTCATTTTTGCACATACTAATATATCATATGCTTGGACATATAACTTAAAAAATGTAACTCATTATTTCAGTTATCAAACTAAATTTTGCCAAGTTCATCAAATGTCTAATCATTGACATAAAATAAAGAAGTTATTTAAATACATTGATTGTTCATCTATTTTAATTTTATAGTATTTTCTTAATAGCTTGCTATAGTGATAAAATATGTGATTTTGACAGTATTTCATACATTTCACAGGACTCAGTGCCAAAGCATGTGTAGTTTTACTAAAAGTGGGAAGCTCCAAAGATGAAAAGTTGGATTACCATTTTATTTCTAGACTAAATTAAACATCTAATTAATTAAAATAATATTATTTTAATTGTTTTTTGAATTTTAAGTTATTTATTAGAAATAGAATGTAGAAGAACAAGAGCCAATTAGGTTTCTAGAATATTAAATAAACACATGAATCAAGGTTTTCCATTGTTTCTAATTAATTAAATAAATTATTTTTAATTTTTTTGACTTATAAGTATTTATTAAAAGGAATGTGGAGAACCAAGAGTCAGTTTAGGACTTTCTAGAAGTTAAATAAGTACATGAATCAAGGTTTTCCTTTTTTAATCTTAAAATTAAATAACTCAATCGCACAAGCAGTTCGTAGCTACACACTCCATACACCCCCCCCTGACTCCATCACCCTACCAATACACACCACACTTCTCATCATCCTCTTTATCCTGGCCATCTCCCTTCACTCTCTTTACGTCTATCTCTTCTTCTCCACACTAGCAGCTCTTTCCTGCACGTTCATACAATTTGAATTACTCAATGCATTCTACTTAATGGACCAGAGAGCTTATTCATCTTCTCATAATTATGATTAAATCATTTTCATCTTCTATAACTATTAATTTAATTTCAATATTTTTACTCTATTTATACTAGACAAGAGAAACAATTTAAGGAAGTTACATCATAAGTAGTGTTCTCTATGTGTTTGTTTTTTGCCACATTGATTTTGGTCTTTAAAACAAATAGTAAAATTTACATATCAAAACTATAATAAGGGATGACTAAAACAAAAAGTGTTTCTTCTTATTAGTTAACTATACACTATAAACATTTATCATTTTACTTTTCATTATTTTTCTTTTGTTGTAACTCAAACACAATTTTTAAAAAATTATGTGATTTTTTAATAATTCATATTCATCGATAAGGAGTACACGTGCGTTGCACGTGCCTAAGTAGGAAGTTTTAAAATGCAAAATTGGATTCCAATTTGCCCCTACACTAAATTATAATATTATAAATTATTTAATTAATCATTAAATAATAAATCATGTATCATATTACAAGTGAAAAGACCTTACATGAAAAGTTACATTATAATCAATCATAATATCATACTTTTACTTTTTTTTCACCATTTTTATAAATATTTATTGTCTTAATGACTTAATAAAAAGCCTACACCATAAATGTTGAAATAAATTTCACTAGCAATATCTCTAAGAGAAAAGACCAAATAACCACGTAATACCACATATAATACTAATTCAATTGGTTTGCCTTTAAACACAACTAGGAGGTTTTTTTTTTCTTCTGCATTATCTTGTTCAGGTAGACAAACGTGTAAATTATTATAGGTAGACAAATATTCTCAAATCTAATATTAAAATTGTATGAAAATGTTCTATAAAAACATACTTTAAAGAATATTGTATTCTTTTACATCATAGAAAAACATATATGCATATTTAATAGGGATAATGCCCAAGTACTCCCTCAACCTATGTCCGAAATCCCAGAGACACACTTATACTATACTAAGGTCCTATTACCCCCCTGAACTTATTTTATAAGTAATTTTCTACCCCTTTTAGCCTACGTGGCACTAGTTTGAAAAAAAAAGTCAATCATCGTTGGGCCAACAAGATAGTGCCACGTAGGCCGAAAAGAGGCAGAAAATTATTAATAAAATAAGTTCAGGGGGGTAATAGGACTTTAGTATAGTATAAGTGTGTCTCTGAGATTTCGGGCATAGGTTGAGGGGGTACTTGTGCATTATCCCTATTTAATATAAAGTAAGTATTATATAAATAGTTCAAAACTACCTTAATTTATATGCTAATTGCACAAATGACAGAAAACTATTATATGTTTTCTGTCACAATAATGACAGAAAACATACCTTGTTGCCTTAATTCTAAAAGTATGTTAATATTAGAGCCTACTAAAAACTATTCCTTCAAACACTACAACTTATCACTATACTACCACTAACTAATTAACATCTAATATATATGATATGATTTGTATTACTCCACCAATTGTGAACTTCCATTTCGCAACAACATCACCAAAATGGGGAAATGAAATGAATGAACTCATAACATTCATGTGTTACTGTAAGTGGAGATGGATAATTTCTAATTGGAGATATAGTCCTTCGTCAGTGCAGTACTGATGAACACCCGCTCAACTCTTTATTATTGTCCGATATATATCATAAACAACGAAGGCCCATCAAATTTGAATATGATTTGCACAGTTGGATAAAGTGATAAGTGACATTATAGAGTACAAAGAAATTACATGGTAAATAAATGCACATCACCTAAGTTGTCATATGTTCACAAAGAATTGATTCAAAATGTCACTTGAATGTAGATGGTTTCAAAGGCACCACATACTTATTGAATAGTCATTGATAGGCGATGATCCCTCATGTGAGATCCGCTATAAGGAGGTGTGAGGAAGATGTCGCGGAGGAGGTACACAACTGATATTAAAGATCCCTTCCAGTGGAGAAGTTTCTGGCTCAAGACTTTTGATGCATCACAAAAAGCTTATAGGGCTTATGATACAACGGCGGGGAGGTATCACAGCCACAGAGTCATAACTAAATTTCCACAAGACAACCTCAGAGATCACCCTTGCACTGTCAAAGAGCACGTGAAACCGTCATCGAATATTGAATGTATGACATTTCTTAAGTCCCTTTTCTTCTAATTTCCTTTCAAACTCAAAATATATATATAAAAAAAAAACAATAAGAGAGGACCGACTTCGTTTATTTCAAGAAATCTATGGATCAATTCTAATTCTTTCTTGTTCTCTTGATTCTTTTTTGATCGAGATGCATAGATCCTTGATTTTTTTCAGATCAAGATATACAAACCCTCAATTATTTTGAGATCGAGATGTATAGATCCTTGATTCTTTTTTTATAGCGATGTATAGATTCTTTTCAAGGATCAACACGAAAATGTGAGTCAATGTTTGGTTCCGCGTTGAATCATCATTTTAATAATATGAATATCCATAAGAATATTGGAGCTCTCTTATTTTGTTGTTTGTTTTTTGCAAATAATCTTCTCGAAAAAATCGTGGGTGTTTTGGAGGTTATCTAGATGAGAATAGCATGTTTGGATTGACTTTTGGCTTATGACTTTCTAACTTATGGATTTTGGCTTATTTTTGTTATTTTGGTTTTAAATAAGTGTTTATAAGTACTTTTTAACTTTACCAAAACACTTCAAAACTGCTTAAAATCTATGTGGATGTGATACCTCCTCACAGCTGTCGTAAGCCCTAGCAGCTTCTTCGGTGTATCAAAGTTCCAAGTGAAGCACTTCTCCTCTGGCCAGGATCTCTGATCTCACTTTTGTACCTCCCCCATGGCATCTTCCTCGCACCCTCTTAAACGCATCTCACCTGATGGATTTGTCGCCTTGTTGATTTTCCTCTTGCGTCATTTGAAACCAATAGAAGAATTTTTTTTATATGATGAAAAGAATGAGTGAGCAAAAAGAGAAGAGCGGGAGTGGTTGATATAGACGTCTCTCAAGAGGATTTTTGTTACAGTTTTTTGGGAATTCAAAAGTTAGTTGACAGAGTTGGTTAAACATTGTTAAGATACAATAATTAGTGTAGTGGTACTATATGTTAGTTGTAATTGAATTTGTTAGATGGAATAAGTCAGTCAAGTCTTTATAAATATACATTGCAATCATCAGTTACATTCATCATATTGAATATACAGATTTCTCTCTTTTCTAAACTCTCTTCCTATTCTTTTTCATTACTAGCTATTTTCTCAAGAAATCCCGAAACAATACTTCAATCTTCGAATTCATTAGGTATTAGTAGCAACTAAAAGATTTAGTCGTCTCTAAAGGTAAGTATTATTGGCAACAAATGTCGTCACTACAAGATTAATAAGTCGCCACTAAAGGTAAAAATTAGTGGCAACAGATATCGCCACTAAAAGATTAATTAGACGCCGCTAAAGGTACTATTAGTGGCAACAAATGTCGCCATTAGAAGATTAATTAGTCGCCGCTAAAAGTGAATATAAGTGGCAACAATCGTCGCCACTAAAAGACTTACTAATCGCCGCTAACAGTGTGTATTAGTGTCAATAAATGTCGCCACTAAAAGACTTACTAATTGCCTCTAAAAGTGATATTATGTCAACAAATATCGCCACTAAAAGACATACTAGTCACTGCTAAAAGTGAGTATTAGTGGCAATAAATGTATAAATGTTGCCACTAAAAGACTTACTAGTCGCCGCTAAAAGTGAGTATTAACGGCAACTAATGTCATCGCTAAAAGACTTACTAGTCACTACTAAAAGTGAGTATTAGTGGCAATAAATGTTGCCAGTAAAAGACTTACTAGTCGCCGCTAAAAGTGAGTATTAGCGGCAACTAACGTCGTCGCTAAAGGACTTATCAGTCGCCGCCAAAAGTGAGTTTTTAGGGCACCTTACGTCGTCGCTAAAGGTTTATGAGTGGCCGCTAAAAGTGAGTATTAGTGGCAACTAAGGTCGTCGCTAAGGTCTTATCAGTCGCCGGTAAAAATTAGTATAGTGGCAACTAATATCATCGCTAAAGGTCTTCTCAGTCGTCGCTAAAATTGAGTTTTAGTGGCAACTTACGTCGTCGCTAAAAGTGAGTTTTAGTGGTAACTGACGTTGTCGCTTAGTGGTCTTACCTATCGCCGCTAAAAGTGACTATTAGTGGCAACAGATGTCGTCGCTTAAAGGTCTTATCAGTGGCCGCTAAAAGTAGGCAATAGTGGCAACTATTGTCGTCGCTAAAGGCCTTATTAGTCGCCGCTAAAATTTACTATTACTGGCAAATAAAGTCGTTGCTAAAGGCCTTATTAGTCGCCAC
The DNA here is from genome assembly GCA_022817965.1 of Solanum lycopersicoides. Taxonomy (NCBI): domain Eukaryota; kingdom Viridiplantae; phylum Streptophyta; class Magnoliopsida; order Solanales; family Solanaceae; genus Solanum; species Solanum lycopersicoides. Next base: position 7,354 of record JAJJBR010002293.1, read on the forward strand.
TAAAAGACTTATCTGTCGCCGCTAAAAGTGAGTTGTGCAACTACTGTCGCCTTTAAAGGTGAGTATTAGTGGCAACTAATGTCGCCGCTAAAAGTGAATATTAGTGTCCATAGAATTGAATACCTTGGTCACTTTATCATATCAGAAGGTGTTTCTACTGATCCTCAAAAGATCAAAGTTGTGAGAGATTGGTCTGTCCCTACTACTCTTAAACAATTAAGGGGCTTCTTAGGCTTGGCTAGTTATTACAGAAGATTTATACAGAGATTTGGAGTTATTTGTAAACCTCTTACTGATCTAACTAAAAGAGATAAATTCAAATGGCACCATACAACTTAGGAGGCATTTTTGCAATTAAAAGAAGCTTTGACTCAATTTCCTGTATTAGCTTTACCGGATGTCAACAAAACTTTCATTGTTGAAACTTATGCTAGTGGTTATGGAATTGGTGTTGTTCTTATGCAAGAGGGACTACCTATAGACTTTATTAGCAAAACATTATCTCCAAGACATGTTGCTATGTCAGTTTATGATAGAGATTTATTGGTCATTGTCCAAGCCGTTAATAAGTGGTCGCAGTATTTGTTAGGTCAAAGGTTTATTATAAGGACTGATCAAAGAGCTTTGAAGTACCTTATGGAACAAAAGTTGCACACAAACTCACAGTTATTGTGGTTAACAAAGTTGATGCAATTTGACTATTCTATTGAGTACAAAAAGGGAGTTGAGAACAAAGTCGTTGATGCACTGTCGAGAGTTACTGGGTTGAGTTGCTTGCTTTGGTGATTTCCCCAACGAACATTGATCTCTTTCAAGTTATTGTATATAGTTGGCACATAGACCCAGAGCATACACAGTTGATTGCAGATTTACAAGCTAATTTTGACTCTCATAGGCAATTTACTTGGTTGCAAGGCCAATTAAAGATGAAAGGAAAACTAGTGATTGGCAAGGTGCAGAGTTTTAGGAATGACATTATGTCCCTATGGCATGCTGGCCCTCTAGGAGGTCATTCAAGTGTAGACGCTACCCTCAAGAGATTGTTGACACTATTTTATTGGAAGAACATGAGAACAGAGTTTTAGGAATGACATTATGTCCCTATGGCATGCTGGCCCTCTAGGAGGTCATTCAAGTGTAGACGCTACCCTCAAGAGATTGTTGACACTATTTTATTGGAAGAACATGAGAACAGAAGTGAAGGGTTTCATTCAAAGGTGTGATGTTTGTTAGAAGAACAAATCTGATTTAGCTGCTTACCCTGGGTTGTTACAAGTGTTACCCATTCCTGACGTAGTGTGGTCTCAAATTAGTATGGACTTCATTGATGGTCTTCCCAAGTCCCATGGTTGTGAGGTGATTCTGGTGGTCGTCGACAGACTCAGCAAATATGGTCATACTGAAACATCCCTATACTGCTCAATCAGTTGTCCAAGTGTTCTTGGATACTATTGTGAAATTACATGGCTTACTTGACGCTATAACCAATAATAGAGACGTGTTCCTGTGCTCTTTTTGGCAGGAGCTATTTACTCTTCAAGAAGTATTGTTTCATACATCTATAGCTTATCATCCTCAGTCTGATGGACAAACGGAAGTATTGAATAGATGCCTTAAAACCTACTTAAGATGCTACTGCAATGATGATGCTTCCAATTGGTTGGCTTGTTTGCCTATGGCTGAGTATTGGTATAATACTTGCTTCCATTCAGCCAACAAACCACACCATATGAAGCCTTATATGGCAGGCTATCTCCTCTACATCTGCCTTTCTTTCCTGGTGAATCAGCTTCTACCAAAGTTGACACTACCTTGGTGGATAGAGAACTTAAGTTGCAACTCCTTAAGCATCATTTGCATAGAGTTCAACTCCGAATGAAACAACAGGCAGATTCCCATAGAAGTGAGAGGCATTTTGTTGTGGGGAATTGGGTATACTTTAAGGTGCATTCTTACAAACAAGCGACTATCTCTCATCACTCTTCTCATAAGCTTGCTGCCAAATACTATGGTCCCTTTCAAACATTAAGAAGGTTCCTCGTGGCCTACAATCTTTTGTTGCCTAGTTGTATCAAGATTCACCCAACTGTGCATGTCTCATTGTTAAAAAAGTGTTATGAAGTGCCTTCCCACGTTTCATATCCACCAACTGTTGACTTAGCCAATCCAAATTTCCCTACTCCAGAGTTTACAATGACAAATGGTCAAGAAGGGCAACAAAGTTGTTGCTCAGGTATTGATTAAATGGGTTGGTCTTCCAGCTGATGTAGCTACTTGGGAATTTGCTACCATCTTGAAGACAAGGTTTCCATCCTTCATGAAAAGGATCTTTTGTATGGGGGAGTACTGTTACAGTAATTTGGGAATTCAAAAGTTAGTTGACAAAGTTAGATAAACATTGTTAAGCTACAATAATAAGTGTAGTGATAGTTAGATATTAGTTGTAACTGAATTTGTTATATGGAATAAGTCAGTCAAGTCTTAATACATAGACATTGTAATCATCACTTACATTCATCATATTGAATATACAGATTTCTCTCTCTCTCTCTTTCTAAACTCTCTCTTCTTATTCTTCTTCATTACTAACTGTTTACTCAAGAAATCCTAAAACAGTGTTTCGATCCTCAAATTCATTGCAAATTCCTGCAATCAAGTAAAATTTTCTTGATGAATCGCCGCCTTTTATTTTTCCTATGCATCATTTGAAACACAGAAGAAAGCTTTTATATGAAGAGAAGCAGAATAAATGAGCAAAAAAGGAAAAGGGAGAGTGGTTTATATAGACAACTTTCGAGGGGGGTTTGTGAATACATGATATTTGAGTTGTTTAGGAAAACATCTACCAAATTATTTTTCTCTCAGGAAAACAAATTTCATCAATACATTCAAAATTCAATATTTGTCGGATTATATATTATTTGCTATATAAGAAGAGTGAGTGAGGTTCTGGATTCAACATGATTGTTCATTGAAACTAAATTCAATATTGCGGCATTTTAGACTCTCAACAACATTAGGTAACGGACATGACATTTAGGTCTCATTTGTTTTCATTAAGATTTAATCGTCTGAATCTGAATGCACATTAAAATGATTAAAAAGATAACATGACTTGAAATCACAACGAAACAAAGAACTTCAATAGTATCCTGTCGGTAGATAGAATAAGACAGCTACAACTGTAGATAGAAGAACTTTGTAGCATTCCACGAGAAAAAAATATGTCAATTGAGAGAGCAAAAGATGTTTGCCACAATCACTACAGATGTTCACCTAAAGTAAACTGAATTTCAACAAGATCAAATTGAAGTTTAATAAACAAAACATTTGAACAAGATCTCTAACTTCCACAATTACATCAACTGACATTAAGGGTGACAACGATAAATTACCTCGAATAAATCAAAGGAGAGTAGCAATTACCTGAACAAAAACATTAGTGTGAATATCCCAAGCTGCAAGACTAGCAACAGTTTAAGCAATTATTTGACTGCAAATATATTTATGCATAATGTTGGGAACAAAAAAGGCCAAATCAAAAGGTGCAAATTGCAATTACTTCTTTTTTTCATATGAAATAAACAAATAAATCTGATCTCATATGAAGTTTTAATCAATAAGAAGACAGGCAAGGAAAAACAAAAGCTTGAGATATTTTACCTTTAAGAACTCAAACATGTTATAGATACACTAGGAGGTAAAGAAACTATTTCAGATAGACTTTCGGCTCAAAAAATGAGGTTAGAAAACAAAAGCTTGAGATATTTTACCTTTAAGAACTAAAACATGTTATAGATACACTAGGAGGTAGAGAAACTATTTCGGATAGACCTTCGGCTCAAAAAATGAGGTTAGCTGAGCATGTTACAGATACACTTATCAACAAGATCTCTAAGTTGCACAACTCTACCCCAATGATAAGTGGCATTAAATAGTACAATGTGGTTACCTGGTAAATAAATACATATTTCCTAAGCTGTCATATATTCACAAAGAATTGATTCAAGTATCACTTGAATTTACATGGTTTGAAAGGCACCACATATTTACTGAATAGTCATTGATAGACGACGACTCCCTCAGATGAAATGTGTTATAAGGAGGTGTAAGGAAGATGCCGTGGAGGAGGTACACAGCTGATAGTAAAGATCCCTTCCAGACGAGAAGTTTCTGGCTCAAGACTTTTGATGCATCGAAAAAACTTCTAGAGCTTATGATACAGCAGCGAGGAGGTGTCACAACCTCAGACCCGTAAACTAAATTTCCACAAGATAACCTCAGAGATCACCCTTGCACTCTTGCACTGTCAAAGAGTATGTGAAACCGTCGTCGAATATTGAATCTATGACATTTCATAAGTCTCTTTTCTTGTAATCTCCTTTCAAATTCAAAAAATATAAGAGGAAAAAAAACAATAAGAGAGAACCGACTTCGTTTATTTCGAGAAATTTGTGGATCAATTCTGATTCTTTCTTGTTCTCTTGATTCTTTCCAATCTTGATTCTTTTTTTATCAAGATGTATAGATCCTTGATTCTTTTCAGATCAAGATGTACAGACCCTCAATTATTTTCCGATCGAGATGTATAGATCCTTGATTCTTTCTCGATCGAGATGTATAGATCATTGATTCTTTTTTATAGCGATGTATAGATTCTTTTTATGGATCAACACAAAAATGTGAGTTGATGTACGGTTCCACGCTGAATCATCATTTTAATGCTCTGAATATCCATAAGAATGTTGGAGCTCTCTTCTTTTGTTGTTTGTTTTTTGCAAATAAGCTTCTCGAGAAAATTGCAAGTGTTCTAGAGGTTATCTAGAAGAAAATTAGTTACCTCATGTGGCCGTGATACCTCCTCACCGCCGGTCATAAGCCCTAGCAGCTTCATCGGTGTATCAAAAGTTTCAATCAAAACACTTTTCCTCTGGCCAGGATCACTGATCTCAGTTGTGTACCTCCCCCTGGCATCTTCCTCACACCTCCTAAAACGCATCTCACCTGATGGAAACGTCGCCTTGCTGATTTTCCTCCTGCGTCATAGTAGAAATTTTTTATATGATGAAAAGAATGAGTGAGCTAAAAAAGAAGAGGGAGATTAGTTGATATAGGCGTCTCTCAAGGGGATTTTCTTGATGGAATCGCCGCCTGTTGTTTTTACTTTCTATGAACTATGAAGAGACAAATGAATGAGCAAAACAGGAGACGCATTTCAAGGGGGGTTTGTGAATGTCACATGATATATTGTGTAGTTTAGTAAAACATCTACTAAATTCATCTAAAATTAGAAAAATAACTTCTCTAAGGAAAATAAATTCCTTAATACATTCCAAATTCAATATTTGTTGGATTATATATTTTCTATTATATTAGAAGAGTGAGTTAGGATCTAGAATCAACATGGTTCCATTATGAAATTAAAACTCAATATTGAGGGCATTTTGGACTCTCAACATCATTAGGTAAAAGAAGTATCGTTTAGCCACAAACTAAACAGACACCGCAGCATCCTGTTGTTTAGCCTCAACTGAACAATCAGCGCACCATCTTGCCTCTCTTTTCCACCTTTCCCCACAATGTTCAGATTTATTTTTCCTCTCTTTATCGAGTATTCAAGTTTTAGTGTTTGCTCCAACACTTGTTATATCTTTTTTAATATTCACTAATGAATGATATCACCGTGAACAAAACAAATAACCAGAAATTCAAGAGAAAGAAATGCAAGTCATACCTTTAATGTTAAGCACACATCAACATTAGAGGTGTCTTAACAAGTATTCAATATAAATAAATTCTATATTATGTTTATACAAGTAAAATTACCTATGCCTCGTGCTGGAAATTAATATCATGGAATTTACAAAATAATACTTAAAACCTATTAGTCATTATTGTTAGGACCGAAAATAAGCATGTGTAAATGCGGAAGCTAGCAAAGCAAACCTCGAAAGACCATGAGTAAGAAGACAACAACAAATATACCAAAAGACACAAAGATTTACGTGGTTCGGTCAATCGACTTACGCCACAAAGGAGATGAGCAGTCCGCTATAAATATGAGAATACAAAATACAGAGAGAAACAACATCAATCAATTCACTCGGAATACATTGAGGTTCACACAAGTGATAACGTATCAAGCTTGTGACTCACAAATTCTCCCTCTAACCAAAACTCTCAAGCCCTTGAGACTATATTGTGAATGTTGATTAAGTTAGAAGGAACATGCCTCTATTATAGAGTCATAAACCTTTTCCTACAAGAAAAAGGATTAGTCAATCCAAAAAAAAAATATAAATTTAGGAAAACTTATTTATGGTAAGAAACTCTAGGCAAATAAAACCCAACAAATCTCCCCCTAGGCCTGAATTTCTGACAAAACAAATTTGTCCACCCTCTTTACTTAATCTTCAACTGGTTGCTTCTCCTTTACATAATCTCCTTTGCAGAATTTATGTTTCAACACAGAAAACCTCTCTGAAATAATTTCTCCAACAAAATCATTATTACTGTCAAAAAGTTTACGGCTAGAACTACACCTGTCAAGATGAACACCTCTTTCTAATCTGGTTCAATCATTGATTATCGAACCACTGAATCTGACTCCATTATTGAATCTGGCTCTAATACTACTTGTTAGGACCAAAAATAAGCTAGTGTAAATGCGGAAGCTAGCAAAGCAAACCTCGAAAGACCACGAGTAAGAAGACAACGACAAATATACCAAAAGACACAAAGATTTAACGTGATTCGGTCAATCGACCTACATCCACAAAGAAAATGAGCAATCTTATTATAAATATAAGAATAAAAAATGCAGAGAGAAACAACCTCAACCATTCACTCGGAATACATGGAGATTCACACAAGTGATAACGTATCAAGCTTGTGACCCACAAATTATCCCCCTAACCAAAACTCTCAAAGCCCTTAAGACTACACTGTGAATGCTGATTAAGTTAGAAGGAACATGTCTTTATTTATAAAATCATAAATCTTTCCCTACCAGAAAAGAATTAGTCAATCCAAAACTGTTTCCTAAAAGGAAAATCTATTTATGGTAAGAAACTCAGGGCAAATAAAACCCAACAATTATCTTACATACAAGATTACATATTTACGAACATTATAATGTAGTGGAAAATGATAATTATAAGGCTGAAAAAAGTGAAAAATAATTCTAATTCTAACGTGTAGAAAATTCAGCCCTATCTTATGTTTTACATATATCATTATAAAGTTCCTTGTATCATAAGTAATTGTTAAAATGGAAAATTGAAAGGGAGAATGTATTACTACGTTCCAAGTGCATGAAAGATGGAAAAAGCTTAGAGTTAGATTCACAAGACATTGGAAATATTGAGTTACCTCAACTACATCAATCTCTTTTGTTGATCATTTATGGTCAGGCATCATGTTGCGGTCCTAAACTTTTAGCATTTCCAGCCCAGCTTGGAGGTTTGGTGGGTGACATTCATAGCCATATCTACACGTTTGCGCTCACAACAAGCAAGGACACTATAATGGTATCCTGTTTGTTGTTCAGGTTGAGCAAACCTTACTATGCTAAAGTGCATCCAAGTCCAAAGAAGATATCTTCGCAACTCTAATCCCTCTAGTCCAAGTTTCTCATGATTTAATGAACTTCTCGTCATCCTTGACATAACACATTGAAGTTGTACGATATTATCCCAATAAGAGGATTGTGCATAGGAGAATGGTCAAGAGATTGAATAATTTTAAAAGGCAAATGCAGTATCGAAGCGACCCAACAATGCCTTGTTTCAGAAATAATTGTTGAGGCACATGCATCATTACTAGGTATTAGGAAAATAATCTTCCTTGTTTCAGTGGGAACGAAACCCCATCCAAATTGGGGGGAAAAATGTCTTGTGTACCATTCCAACTTCTCCTCAAACACCTCTTTTTAAGATCATAGCTTACTAATCATGTATCAATGAACAAGTTATAATAATTATTAAAGCTTCTCAGCCACATAACAGGATAATTCAATAGAATTATAAAGAAGCAAGCTTGGTAGGAGATAGGCAGATATCAAAGGGACAGAAGAGACTCAAGTGTCCTATTAGTAAACATGATACAAATTCGCATTCGTTACAATCATGAATTGCAAAAGACTTTTTTTTATGACAAGGGAAACCCGCAGCCACTATCCATTGAGTGAGCACAAGGTTAAAAAACCCCGCTCCTATGCAATAGCTTGCAAACCACATAGGAGAAATAATTCGCACTAGGCAAACCTGATGCGACAAGCTCAACCCAGAAGGCAAACTCATTACTTTCACTGGCAAGGTGTTTCGAACTTGAGACCTCCAACATGGAAGTCCCAAACTCAAACAACTTGAGACCTCCAACATTGAAGTCCCAAGCTCCAAGATGAAAAGACATCTTAAAGAGTTTTTATGATTCTATTAGCATATATTATTTTTACACATTAATAGAACACAAATTGTGTGTCAATTGTCACGAGACAAGTGCAAAACTGTACCGAAACTAGATCAACCAGAGCCAAAGAGTAAATTAACAAACTTAATATCCATGTTGAAACTACTCATAAACAATTGCAGATTGCGATCACAGAGTTTAAAATCACCAAGACAGAGCACAACTATAACTTTAAAACTTCCTCTATTCCATGTTTACAGGGTTGAGTTTATCAACTTACCAACAACGAAAAGTTTTATGCGTACATCAAGCTGCAAGATTAGAGATCCCACTAATAGTCGAGCTCCAGCTGATCTACCAGTCATACCAGTTCCACCAGAACTCTTTAGGAGAACCACCAAGTTAAACTCAAGTCTAAAATCCTCAAAAGAGCACCCTAACAGGAAGATTGTTCACAAGGAAAACTTGGATTAAATTTCAAAAACAACAAATCCAAGTTAAATTTCAGGGCCATATAATTTCCAATTCAAAACACAAATAATACAGCTACAACTGTAGATAGAAGAACTTTTTAGCATTCCTCGAGAAAAAAATATGTCAATGAGAGAAAAAAAGATGCCTCAGGAAAATATGGCGCAGCAAAACAAGATACATTAAAACTGTAATTACCGAAAAGAGATTCTCACACAACACAATCATAGCTGAACCAATATCAAAAGATGGAAAAATCATAACAAATGCAATTATTACTGGACATATAATCACCTTCCATTAACTGTTTGTGTAACAAGGAATTACAATATCAAGATCATACAAACAAACAAAAAAATTAACCCAACTTCACTAAAAAAAAACAAATCTACAACCACTAACCAACACCTTAACCTCCAAATCCGTAAAGGGTCCTTCCTTGCCTCTTAAGAGCATAAACAACATCCATAGCCGTCACAGTCTTTCTCCTAGCATGCTCAGTATATGTAACAGCATCACGAATCACATTTTCAAGAAAGATCTTAAGAACCCCACGAGTTTCTTCATAAATCAATCCAGAAATACGCTTCACACCACCTCTACGAGCAAGCCTACGAATAGCTGGCTTGGTAATACCTTGAATGTTATCTCTTAACACCTTCCTGTGCCTCTTAGCTCCTCCTTTGCCTAATCCTTTACCTCCCTTACCACGGCCTGACATTTTTCAGGGTTTTGAAATTGAATTTTGGAAAAATTGAAAGAGATGATTAGCTGTGAATTTTGATGAAGATGATCAGTTTTCGGTATTTATAGCTGCTGATATTGTGGATCGGCATTTGTGTTAAATCGTGATCGTTGGTTTTGGAGATTTTGGATTGAAGATCGACGGATGTGAGGATCGATCCGCGTGAAAGTACGACATTATATGTGTATCGTTGATTAGAAAGAGATCAACGGTTGAGAATGTTCGCGGATTGTGATTTTTAAGTTACGCGGAAAATGAAAATGTGATATGTGAAAGTTAAAAATTATTAGGCGCCTAAAAAATTGGGGATTAGTTGGTTTATATACAGCCATAAATTTTGTGGATTGATTTAAAATATTTTAATTAATATTTTATTAAGAGGCATATTCTAGAGAAATACAATAAATAATTTGAGATATAATTAGTTATTAGAGCGCTCCATAAATATGGACTTAGTGCTTACCACTTGGGGTGAATTGATTCATTGCTAATGTCTTAACAGACGTCCATGTAAATTTTTGGTCATTTTATTTTGGAAATTTCGGATCACAAAAAAAACATATACTATAGCACACGGAAATTGACACAAATTGAGTGTGTTTTAGGGCTCGTTTTAACTTGAATATCCGCATGTTTGCCCATCGGGACGAACTTGTTACATTGCTAAGGTCTTAACCCACGACTATGAAAAATTTCGTCCATTTTATTTTGTGAATTCCAGATCAAAAAAATCATGGACTGTAGCACATGAAAATCAGCAAAATCTGAGTTTACCTACTTTGAGACTCGTTTGAACTTGAAAATGCGTTCATTTGCCCCTCGAGGCGATCTGGATCCATTACTAAGGTCTTAATGGACGTCCATGAAAAAATTCAGTCATTAAGTTTCAGAAATTCTAGATCACAAAAAATACAAGGACAATAGCACATGAAAATCAGCAAACTCTAACCTTTGGGGCTCCTTTGAACTTGAAAATGCGTCTATTTGTCCCTCATGACGAACTGGTCCATTGCTAGGGTCTTAAGGATGTCCATGAAAAATTCATCCATGTTGTTTTGGAAATTCCATATCACAAAAAATCCATGGACCCTAAAATCGGCAAAATTGAGTTTACCTGCTTTTAGGCTCGTTTTAACTTGAAAAGGTGCTCGTTTGCCCCTCAGAATGAACCAGATCCATTGCTAAGGTTGTAACGGACGTCCATAATTTTTTTTAGCTATTTTATTTCAAAAATTCTGAATCACAAAAAATTCATGGACAATACCACACGAAAATAAAAAAAATTGAATTTACCTACTTTGGGAATAGTTTGAACTTAAAAACGCGCCCGTTTGCCCCTCGGGACGAATAGTGTCCATTGATAAGGTCTTAACAGACGTTCATAAAAAAATTCGATCATTTTATTTTAGGAATTTTGGATCACAAAAATCCATGGACTATAGCACACTAAATTCGTTACAAATTTATGTTTATCTACTTTGGAGCTCGTTTGAACTTGAAAATGCGTCTGTTTTTCCCTCGGGATGAACTGGTCCATTGCTAAGGTCTTAGACGTCCATGAAAATTTTCAGCCAGTTTGTTTTGGGAATTATGGATCAAAAATAATTCATGTACTATAGCACGCAAAAATTGGCAAAATCTGAATTTACCTGCTTCGGGGTTCGTTTGAACTTGAAAATGCGTCTGTTTGCCCATAGGGACGAACTGGTTCATTGTTAAGATATTAACGGACGTCCATAAAAAATTCGATCATTTTATTTCGAGAATTTTAAATCACAAAAAAATCATGGACTATAACACACGAGAATCGGTAAAATTTGAGTTTACCTGCTTTGGGGCTCGTTTGAACTTGAAAATGTGCTCGTTTACCCCTCCGGACGAACTGGTCCATTGCTAAGGTCTTAACGGACATCAATGAAAAATTTTGACCACTTTATTTCAGAAATTTCGGATCACAAAAAATTCATTGACTATAGCACACAATAATTGGTGAAATCTCGGTTTACCTACTTTGGGAGTTTGAACTTGAAAATATGGTTGTTTGCCATTCGGGATGAACTGGTCCATTGCTAAGGTCTTAACAGACGTCCATGAAAATTTTGACTATTTTGAATGTGTTTGGTATGAAGGAAAACATTTTCTGGAAAATATTTTTCAATTTTCTCATGTTTGGTTGGGACAAAAGTTTTGAAAAATGTTTTCCAAATCAACTCATTTTCCTCAAAATTAAGGAAAATAACTTCCCTTCAAAAATTAAGGAAAACATTTTTCAAAACTCTCCTCCAATTTCAAATTACATTCTTTTTTTGGGGAAAAACATCAATTTTAAAAAAATATTTTCAATTTCAAAATTTTATTTTTTCACCCGATCCCTGACCCCATCGGCCAGCTCCTCCCCCAACCCCCCCTCCCCAAAAAATTAATTTTGCTTTTTAAAAATATTTTCAACTTCAAATTTTTATTTTTAAACTCCTTACCCCCCCCCCCGCTCGGGCCAGCCCCCCACCCACTCCCAACCCCCCAAAAAATTAATTTTATTTTTAAAAATACTATCAACTTCAAATTTTTATTTTTCACTCCTCCCCCCCCCCCACCCAAAAAATAATAATTTTAATTTTAAAAAATATTTTCAATTTCATAAATTACTTTTTACTCTGTTAAAAATAAAAGATGTCTCTCAAAAATATTTTTCATTCATAAATCAAAAATAAAAATTATTTCCGGAAAATATTTTCTATTCACCAACCAAACATGAGAAAATAAGTCCAAAATCTACTTGTTTTCCATGAAAATATTTACTAGGAAAACATTTTCCATGGAAAACGTTTTCCTCCATACCAAACACACCCTTTATTGCGGAAATTTTGAAACACAAAAAATTCATGGACTATAGCACACAAAATTGGCAAAATCTAGGTTTACCTTTTTTAGGGATCGTTTGGACGTGAAAATGCACTTGTTTGTCCCTCGAGACGAATTGAGTCCATTGCTAAGGTCTTAATGGACGTTCATGAAAATTTTCGATCATTTTGTTTTAGGAATTTGGGATCACAAAAAATCCATGGACTATACCACACGAAAATCGGCAATCATTCTCTTTCTCATGATTATGCTTCTGTAATCTTCTCTGGTTAATCCTCCGACGAGTTCAAACGGAAAAATCATGAATTTTAAGTTGAAAATTATCACTTTTTATTTGAAAGTCACCATGTCTACCACTCCTTCTATTTCTTTTTAGAGTCCCTCTTTAAGGGTAGAGTATTGAATGTGCTTCCATCAAACAATCAATAGTGACAAATTTTGTAATTCATTAAGAAGAAGAAAAACTCAAAATTAAGAAAAATGTAAATGCTCTAAAGGAATTGGGGTCACCAATAAAAAGATTAAAAAAAATACTATATTTATAAAAAAAATTATAATACATAATTATTTAATGACCAATAAAATAGTGTCATGTGTTCAAAGTTGTCTTCTAACATATACTTTTTTCTTCTAACGAATCTTAAGGAAGGTTAAGACACTTCTTTGTCATGTCGCGTTTTGAGGGGGTATTAATATCACTTTAAACAAGATTAGATTTGTATAATTGATCGCTATAATAGTTTAAGTGTATAACTGACTTTTCGGTACAAATTTAGAGGGGAATTTATGTCTTTTCCCTTTTTAGTTTCACATAAACTTTATGTCATCCAAGATATGTGTACAATAATATCATGTAATGTTGTATGTATAACCAATGTACTGATGGATTGGGCTTGATATTTTTTGGCCCACCAAAATAATGGATCAACTTAATCTGTCTCGTCAAATTTCAGAACACATATGGGGAAGCCAGGATGAACTAATCGAACCATATTGAAGTAGGCTGGCTGGATTGGCCAGCCCATATTGATAATTTTCGCCACTGAAAATTGTGATGATTTTAGTTGTACGAAAAATGGTACTATGACTTTTGATTGTAACAAAAACTTAGTGTGTGTTAATCTCTTCTTTTTCCTATTTTTGTATGTGTTTAACAAATATTAAAGGTTCTTATAAGTTAAAAGAGTTGGCATAAATATAGAAAAACTAGAAAATCAGACCGAAATAAACTAATTTGATTATTCATTTCTTTTGTTTGATCGCAATGTTTTTTTAATTTAAAATTTGATTTTTTGATTTGATGTTCAATATAAGAATTTCGATATTTTGGTACACTAATGAACCAAACTTTTATATATTAATTTTTTAAAAAAGAACCAATCTTTTTGGTTTCCATCCCAACAATTCCTCAACCAAAAACCAAAAGTCAACTAGCAGAATAGCCATCCAGCAACAAGTCACAGCAATAGATTTGCAATTCAAATAATTAACTTCAAATATTAATAGATATCTTTGTTGATGTACATCATCTAAAGAAATCGTCTCCGTCCTTGTTTTTTCTCAAGCAGTAGTTAGAGACAAAATATTCTTAATAAAGAGACATACCATTAGTTATGGTTTTTAATTTTTATGTGTCTTATTCTTTAATTTAGTCTTCCTTTTATTTTTTCCTTCACACCTAAAAAATCATATTAAAAACATCGAGTCAAATCAAATTGAAGTTGAAAAAATTGAACCGATTTGATGCACACTTTTTCAAAACCAAAGAATCAAGTCGAAATTAATAAAAACCAAATGCTCAATCAGGTTTCTAAACGAATTTCAATCAATTAAACTCAAAGCAGATACCAAACACAGTGAAAATACAAAAAGAGAAATTGAACCACCAAATAGCATCAAAAAGCCATCAGACAAAACTAATGGTGTAAGACCAAATGATTATAAAAAGCAGTAAGCACACTTGACTGTCAACAAAAAAACAGTTGGAATATAGCAGAAATATCACATATTTTAGTTCAAAAAGAACATAATATAGTAAACCAAAAAAATGTATCAATGTTTATAAACTGTAAGATGTATTATTATATCTTCTTAGAGACCCCAAGCCTGAGTCTGAAATCTTCTTCCATTAGCGGAAGGCCATCGCGCAACTTGACTTTTGGTTCCCATCCTAACAATTCTTTCGCTTTTGTGATATCTGGTTTCCTTTGTCTTGGATCATCTGGTGTATTTTCCACCATTTTTATCTCAACATTCGGACTGATAAGCTGCAAACACACAAAAGAATATATAAACTAATGATTTTCCAGCAGCGGAAATACAAGTTGTGGCAAAATCGAAGTACACAAAGAGCAGCTTCTTGAGAATATATGTAATTACCTCCTTCACTAGTTCCGCAAGCTCAATCATGGTAAATTCACCTGTACAGGAAGATCGCCAGGAAATTAGATCAACGTAGTATTTCAAAACTGTATTTTAGCTTGAGCATGATATCGGGATTTATTCAATTGAGTGCAGAACACATGTGCCAATTGATCTGGACTTCTGATTTGCGAAAAGAATTACAAAATTATCAAACCGTTGCTTCCCATTAGATTTTCATAAGCGTGTGCTTGCACTGATCGAATAAATATCACTCACCTGGGTTACCGATGTTGATTGGCCCAGTGTTATCCCCTTCCATGAGACGGATAAGTCCATCAACCTTCAAAGTATTGAAGACGAGGGGGAAGAAAACATTAGGAGCAAACTCATAAAGCAATAACGACTATGATAGTAGTTCATTGACATACCATATCAGAGACATAACAGAAACTGCGAGTCTGTGTCCCGGGAGCTTGAACAGTTAATGGTTCATCCCTTTAAAACGGAGAAAATCAGGAATATTAGTTAAAAAGATTGGTATAATTAGGCGGGATATGGATCGACAGAGAGAAATTGGTGATTGAATATGCAAAACGATTGAACAAAAGCAAAAGTCGATTGTTACAGTTGACGAAGCTACTAACAATCATCA
The DNA here is from genome assembly GCA_022817965.1 of Solanum lycopersicoides. NCBI lineage: Eukaryota > Viridiplantae > Streptophyta > Magnoliopsida > Solanales > Solanaceae > Solanum > Solanum lycopersicoides. The sequence continues at coordinate 22,857 of JAJJBR010002293.1, forward strand.
CAAATGGACTAAGAAAATAATGGCCTACTTTGGAAATCGCGGTCAACGTATCATTAAGCACGTAGCTACATTTGTATATTCAGAGTGATGGCAATCGAGAAAGAACTTACCGAAGTGATTGAGCTATAAAGTTACTGACTACACGCCCATCGTCAATATTCATACGAGGTCCATAAGTGTTGAAAATTCTAGCAATTCGTATTTCTGTTGCAAAATACATAGATATCATCAATGCATCAGTGGAATATTGTGGACAACCTTTACAATATCTAAGGAACTACAAATTACCAATCCCATGTTGTCGGTGGTAGTCAAACATTAATGTCTCAGCCACACGCTTCCCCTCATCATAACAGCTTCGAACTCCTAAACACAACAACAGTGACATTGTTAGACATATGCTTCACGAGATGCTCAAACGTCGACTTAGATACACTCATCAGATCAAAATCGGTGTTTGATTTCTAGTTTCGAATTCATATTCTCCTTTTGCTTTACTACTAATCACTTAAACTTTTTGTAAAAGAATCTTCTTGGGATCAACGCGATTGAGTGAACCAAGTAGTCTAAAAGAGAAAAGACAGTGAAACTTTAGCTGTTGAATCTCCAAATGCAATTCCGTATTGTCCTCCAAGTTGGAGCAGATGTAAAAACATAATTAATACACACAAAACAACTTACAACAGTTAGTGAGGTTTTCATGAAATTCAAGAAGAGGACGTACCGATTGGGTTGACATTACCCCAGTAGCTCTCAGGTTGGGGATGCACAAGAGGATCACCGTA
>JAJJBR010002294.1:0-24168 GCA_022817965.1 Solanum lycopersicoides
AGTCAAATCAACCAAATTAAACATAAACCCAAAGACTTCACAGAACATCAACAAAACTCAAGTACAATATAACCCATCAGCAAAATTAAACACAATTACACAACCAAATCAGCTAAAAACAAATAATTTAAAACTAAAACCACACCTTTCTCACAGCCAATCTCTGCAATTTCGGAACCTCCTCAAGTAACCTCGCTTTAGTTCTCCGAATCTCAGCATTGATCGCCACAACAGATGCCCTATTTTTCTCAATAGAAGCTGTTTCCGCTTTCTGTAACGGCAAAGAAAGATCTTTAAATCCTCAATTGTCCGAAACTAAACCCTTAAACACAAACCCACAAAATAAAAAGTAAAAAAGATCACTTTTTTAAACCTGAAGAGCAGTTTCTATGTCGGATTCAACTGAAGAATAGAGACGAGCGAAGGCATCGTCGCCGGCAACGTTGGAATCCTTCTGCTTGTCGATGTCGTACTTGTCGTATTTCTTACAGATCGAGTCTACCCTTGTGAGAATATCAATTACACTCATTCTTCTTCTTCTTCTTCTTCTTCTTCTTCAACCTCTGTGAAGATTACAGTTTTCTCCGATCAAGAAATAATACAGAGAGAGGAATTTTACTTTGCAGATGGAGAAAACAACACTTCATAAAACAGACTGGAGATTTTGAAAAAAAATAATAATTATTACAGGGTTTTTTGGGGGGTTTTTAAATTATTATTGTTATTATTTAAAGGAACAAATAGTATTCAAGTTAATTTCTATAGTGTTAATATTTAAAAAATGTAGAATTGAAATAAAATACAACTATTTTTAGTACTATATAAATAAAAAATATTTTTGTATGTGATGGTTGGCGGTTGTGATTGCTAACAATAATGATGATTGTGGTGGCAATTTACGGAGAATTGAAAGTGATGATTGATAATTTATCAAGATGTATATAGATAGCGGTTAGTGGTGATAATGGTTGATGATAGTTGCTAGGCGCTAGCAATGACAATTATCTTATACATATAACTAGTAAATTACACATGAAATATAATCCACTCGTATGTGCATAACTCATAAAATTCAAATAAAATATAAATTCATATTAAACAAGTTTAGTGTGAAGAACTCGACTAAGAAGGCATTGACATGAAAAATTGATCTCTACCCTTCCTTATGCAATACTACCTACAACATCAACTCAATATTGAGATGATTTTTTTAGCATGTAAAATCTCTATTTTTTATTATATAATTTTCAAATAGGGAAAAAAGATAAATATTTTTTGAACTATCAAAAATGATATATGTATATTTTTTGTTATGCTAACGAACAGACATTTGTCATCATCATGTATATCTATCCAATTGTTCACTTAATTTTAATTCACAAAAAAGACCATCCAAATTTAAAAAGATCCGCTCAAATAATTATCTAATCCACCAACTCACTAACACCATAGTAATATACCCATATCAAAACACTTTTACATGATGATTTCAAACAAATAGCTCAAAAACACGCATATATAATGATTTTAGAAATAAAATGAATTGTATTTTCTGAAAGACACAATTCTTTACATAAACATAGTTTTTATCATTATATACTAATATTGTCGAAGTGTATTATTAGGGTATTAATGCTGAGTTAGATAGTTACGAATATTTTAAAATTCGAGCAGCCTTTCTTTATGGGTTAAAATTAAGTGATATATTGGATAGATATATAAAATGATGACATGTGTTCATATGTTAGTGTAAAAAATACAAGTACTTTTATTTTTCAAATGACAAAGATTCAATTCCAATAATATAACTAAGAATATATATATCATTTTTGATAGTTCGAAATATATATATATATATATATATATATATATATATATATATATATATATATATATATAAAAGATCAGCATGGAGTGTGAAAAAAAATAAGTACATAGAATAGAAGACAAAGTGAGCCGATTGCGACACCATTTTTCAGAGGACAAAACCCCCCTCTCTCCAAAGTCCAAATCTTTCTGCCGCCGCCGCCGCCCGTCGACCGGGAAATTGATATGCAATAGATATTGATATGAGTAGAGAAGAGATAGTTAATACGATGACTGTTAGAGCAAAACCAGTAGGAGGATTAGCTATAGCTACTATTGTGAAGAACAATGGCCACCATCGCGATGTTGATGAAGAAGGAGAGTCAAGGCTTGAACCAAATGTCGGGTTAGAGTTCGATTCAGCCGAAGATGCACAAGAGTTTTACAATCTCTATGCAACGAAAATTGGATTTAGGATTCGAATTGGTCAGCTCTATCGTTCCCGAATTGATGGGTCTGTTGTTTCCCGGAGATTCGTTTGTTCCAAAGAGGGGTTTCAGACTACTTCACGAACGGGATGTACAGCTTTCATAAGAGTGCAAAGGCTTGATTCTGGGAAATGGGTTCTCGCTAATATTAAGAAGGAACACAATCATGAGCTAGAACATCCAGGTGAGATTTGCCCATCTCGAATTCAAAGAAAAATTGTTACCCCAACCCCAACCCCGAAATTGAAATCAGCTTCTGTTGTTGTATCAACTAGGACTGGACTTAGATCACTTGATGAGGATGGCCCATCTGGGATTCTCGATTTTAAGCGTCTTAAAAGGGAGAAAATTAATGGAGAAACTAGAAGTGAACCGTATAAGGGGTTAGAATTTGTTTCTGCTGCTGAAGCGTATGAGTTTTATCATACTCATGCTGCTAATACTGGGTTTAAAGTTAGGATTGGTCAGCTATTTCGTTCGAAGAATGATGGGTCGATTACCTCACGGAGATTTGTTTGCTCTAAAGAAGGGCATCAGCATCCGTCGAGAGTAGGTTGTGGAGCGTTCATGAGGATACAGAGACAAGAATCAGGAAGGTGGTTGGTTGATCGTTTTCAAAATGAACATAACCATGAGCTTGGAGCTCCCATTGATGCTAGTGAGAGAGTGTCATCAAAAGGATTCAAAGAAGAATTAAGCCATGGGTTGGAGAACATGGATTTAGTTGAATCAAATGGAGGGTTTAGCCTTGTTACAAGATCCAGGGAGAGTAAAATTGGAAGTGATTGGTATAATGAGCTTTTTGACTATTTTCAGGCTCGACAAGCAGAAGATATGGGATTTTTCTATGCAGTGGAAATGCATAAGGGTAGAGCCATGAGTGTATTATGGGCCGACTCCCGGTCTAGATTCTCTTGCACTCAGTTTGGGGATGCAATTGTTTTCGACACAACCTATAGAAGGGGTAGTTACTCAGTGCCACTTGCTTCATTCATTGGGGTTAATCACCACAGGCAACCAGTACTTCTTGGCTGTGCCTTAATTGCTGAAGAGTCTGAAGAGTCATTTACTTGGTTGTTCCAAGCTTGGCTTCGGGCAATGTCAGGGCGTCGTCCTGTCTCTATAGTTGCTGATCAAGACTGGGTCATTCAACATTCAATTTCTCAAGCATTCCCCGGAACGCATCATCGGTTTTCTGCATGGCAAGTTGTGGCTAAGGAGCAGGAAAACATTGGTGCATTACTCTCGATGAATCCTGAATTTAAGTATGAATATGAAACTTGCATTTTCCAGAGCCAAACGGCTAATGAGTTTGAAGCAGCATGGAATGTGCTTATAAACAAGTATAATTTGAGAGAGAACACATGGTTAAAGGATATGTATAGGATGCGGAAGAGTTGGGTGCCATTATACGTTAAAGGCACATTCTTTGCTGGCATTCCAACGGACGGAAACTTGAAATCATATTTTGGCACATTATTGACATCTCAAGCACCACTTAGTGAATTTCTTATACGGTACGAAAAAGCCCTCGAGCAACGTCGTGAAGAGGAAAGAAAAGAGGATTTTAACTCATTCAATTTACAAGCAGTTCTGCACACAAAGGACCCTATAGAGGACCAGTGTAGAAGGCTTTACACTATTACCATGTTCAAAGTGTTGCAGAAAGAGCTTTTGGAGTGCTATAGTTATGTTGGAATTAAGATAAATGTTGAAGGTGCCATCAGTAGGTATCTGGTGCAGAAGTGTGGGAATGGAGATGAGAGGCATACAGTTGCCTTCAATGCCTCCAATCTTAACATCAGTTGCAGTTGTAAAATGTTTGAGTTTGAAGGTGTGCTGTGTAGACATGCCTTGAAAGTTTTTCAGATAATGAACATAAGGGAGCTTCCATCTCGCTATATCCTACATCGTTGGACAAAGGATGCAAAATATGGTATACTACGTGATGTCGATTCAGGGGGTGCTTCTCAAGATCACAAGGCATTGATGTCGTGGAGCTTAAGAGAAGAAGCAAAGAATTACATTGAGGCAGGAACAGCATCTTTAGAAAGATATAAACTTGCGTTTGAGATCATGCAGGAGGGTAGAAGAAATCTTTGTTGGCAAAACTAGGGAAGTACGGGGTTTAACAAACATAGATAAGAGGTATTTTCCTCCTACTTTTATTTCATTGCTATGAGTTGAACTGTATCTCCAGCGATGAATTTCAAGATTTGTACATGTTTGGATCTTTTCAGAAAAAAAGAAAAGGAAAAAAATGCTTATTTATTTTCATTGCCTTCTCCTCACAAAATTACTTAAGTGTTATATTGCGTTGTGATTGATTATTCATCTGAATCACTGATCATAAACATAGATGCATTTTATTTCCGTCGTGATTGATCATTGTATTAGTCAATTACTCGTATCTTTTATCAATTCATATTTTTGTTTTGTTAAGTTGCTTTTTTTAGCTTTTGTTTTTTTGTCCTTGGCAGATCGATGCTTTCATCAAAATTCTTATTTGTAAGTTAATTTTTGGACTCGACCATTTCTGAGTATGAGTTAGCCTCAATCTTATCAGATAGTTTTCCAAATAATGTAGGGATAAGGCACAAGTACCACTCCGAACTATACCCGAAATTCCAGCGACACACCTAAACTTAACTAGGGTCCTATTACCCCCAACTAATTTAAAATGGAATAAATACACCATAAACACTAACGTGGCATACAGAGTGTGCACACTCTCTTGAAGACAATTGAAGATTACAAAAATAATTTTAAAAGTAATTAACAGGTACAAATGTCATTTTTTAAATTGGAGATTACTTAATTAATTGAGTCTAGTTTAAATAGACTCCTCCATCTTCTAGATAGAACGGATTTATTAGAATTGATGTTGACTGCTTGCTAACCATTGGTGTCTTCTCCGGCGTAGCATTCATACGCTATAAACCTTCCCACCCTTATCCAAAATAATTCTTCACCCGAACCTTCTCGAAGACCTAATGCTATCGCTCTTTTATCTATTCCTTCCTCCAACGAAAAATTCCATTTCCATGTTTGTCTCAGATATGGCAGGTCTTCTTCCAATCATTTTCTGCCTTCTGCTATGGTAACTCCTAATTTTTTCCGATGCTTACTGAAGAAGCGTTTAAGAGAATTGGGTTTTGGGAAGGATTTTTTGAATGTTAGCGAGAATTAATATGAGTCTGAGGTTGAGGATGATGAGTCATAGCTGAGAATGAGGATGACCTTTCCGTTTCTCTGGTGTCTTCTCCGGTTGTATTCTCTGACGTTTTCTCTGATTGTCATGCATCAATCGGAGTACAAATCCTAGCATGTCAACACATATTCTCACCATTTTTACTTCCCTTTGAAAAACCAGATCTCACCACAAGAACGATTCAAGTTGACTTGGAAAAGAACCACAAAAACGATTCAAGTGGCTGGTTGTGGAACTACTGGGCCAGCAAAAGCAAGGGATTTGCCTTCTGGGTCTGGGTTGAGCTCGTCGCATCGGGCTTGCCTAGTGCGGCTTACCTCGCTTGTATGGTTTGCAAGCTATTGCATAGGAGCGGGGGCTTTACCCTGAGCTCACCTAAAGGGTAGTGGCTAAGGGTTTCCCTGGTCATTAAAAAAAGAAGAAGAGTGTGACGCTTGTATTACATGCCGAGGATACTCATTTGGTTATTTATCCCACATCAGCATCTAGGGTGACATTTATTTCATTATAAAATACTTAAGGGGGTAATAGGATCCTAATTAAGTTTAGGTGTGTTGCTCAGATTTCTGGTTTAGATCGAACGGGTACTTGTGTCATATTTATCCCAATAATGTATGTACCGAAGCTGATGTAAGTGCTTTTATTAAGCGGATCAAACAACTACCATTTATACACAACTGCCTAACATTTTTCATTGCCAGGTGACATTTTGTTGCAGTTTTTTTCTCTCTTTTTTTCCCAATTAATGTCAATTGTTGTGTACAGATGCAGTGAGCATCCAAGAAAAGATCTGAATTCGACATGAAGCATTTAAATCCATCATTCAACTTTCTTACTGAAGGGAGTGAATTTCTATTTGAATCACTAATTCATTAGGTTAGTTCTTTGAAGAGATACTGATCATAATCATGAAGTAAGAAGGGATGTATTTGTTATACAATCATACTGCATATATAGTGGCTGAGTCGAAAGAATTATTGCGATGTTCATTGCTTAGCTTTAACTTGGTCAATGACAAACCTTAAAATGTTAACCTCTCCTGGAGTGGGTTACTGCAGTTTGAGTACTACATTTTAGTTTTTTCAACTCTTGTTGATTTGCGGAGATCGTGGAGCACTTACTTTCTATGTTACTATTTCCCAATTAAACTGCTTGATTCCCTTATATGAAAAAATTGGATGCTGGAAAGGGCTCTATTTGAACCATCTACTCTAGATTATTGTAATCCTTTAGTAATATCCGGAGGAGGAAGTTCTTCTCCACCATGTCATACTAAACTTGGTTCCTAGGTCAAAGACCATTAGTCGTCTTGAAAACTTAGTGATATTCTTGCAGAACATTGAAGCCAGTGTCAAAGTTTGATGATCAACCCCGTATGATGTTGTGGCAGTCTGTTGTACCAACAATTTTGGTAATTCAGTGAGCTTACAAGACTTGCTGCATATTTTGGATGAAGTCAGAGTATTTAGCCAATGATAATCGGGGACTGTATGGTGTTACCAAATAGTGATCGTCCTCCTCCTCAAGCAAACAAATCATCAGATGACTAGTTTTCTTTCGGAATCACAATCACAAACTGCAACTGTGTAAATTAAAAGTGTTGCTACAAATGATACTCTCCAGGGCTTCTTAGTAAAACTGATAATTGTGGTACTGAAAGAAGCTCGAGCAAAACGAACAGTTGGAAAGTCCATCATCAACCTCTGGAAAATGGTTCCTGCAGTGATCATGTGGTGCATTTGGAAAGAAAGAGGCCAATGCTATTTCAACTCCAGTCCATTTGTTGAAGGATTTGTTTTGCTTGGAGCAGACTATCTGCTGTAAATAGTATCGACTCTCGTTTAGATTTTGTTAGCTCCTTAAATTTTTTATAGGAGTCATTTGAAATTGTACACAGGGGCTGTTGTTTTTGTAATCTATTTGCATCCTCTGGATGCTGGATGAGTGAAATCTACTCTTTACTTTATCAAAAAACTGGACAATTGAGTTTTCTATTGTTATCGACTTATCTGGGTCCTATATTTTGATGATATAGTCATTAGAATATGATATGAGAAAATCACACAATTGAAGAAATCTTTAGTCAGTCATATTATGGAGTCCGAAGCCAAAAGTGTAAAAAAATTTGTCAAAAATTCTAAAAGGGTACATTAATTTTCTTTTAAGCAAAAGGGCAAAATCGCTCTTGACGGAGCGATTTTCTTCTGATAAAATTAACGTGTTAATTTTTTTAAAAAAACACAAAAATTGCTCAGCGATTCATAAAAAAAAATAAAATAAAATGTTGCAGTGGGCAGACCAAATGTTGGACCAAAATGCCTGCCTCTATTAACTTTTTTAAGGAAAAGATTTTTATTTATTTTTATTTTTTGAAAAACGGATATTAAAAAAAATAAATCACGGTATCATTTTGTCAGAAGAAAATCGCTCCATCAGGAGCGATTTTGCCCTTTTGGTTAAAAAAAAAAATTGATATGCCCTTTCGGAATTTTTGACAATTTTTTTTGCCCTTTTGGCTCCGGACTTTCATATTATAGCCAGTCATATTAGAGCGGAGGGGAGGGTCTTTTAAAAATAGGCTTTCTACCTCCACGAGCACAAGGTAGTGGCAAGGTCTTCCTCGAACTTCGATCAAATCTTATGGATCGGAAAAAAAAGGAAAACGAAAGGGGCATTCCGAGAATTGAACTCGGGACATATTATAGCCAGTCATATTAGAGCGGAGGGGAGGGTCTTTTAAAAATAGGCTTTCTACCTCCACGAGCACAAGGTAGTGGCAAGGTCTTCCTCGAACTTCGATCAAATCTTATGGATCGGAAAAAAAAGGAAAACGAAAGGGGCATTCCGAGAATTGAACTCGGGACCTCTCGCACCCTAAGCGAGAATCATACCACTAGACCAAATGCCCTCTGTTGTAAGTTATGGTCTGTATTTTTTAATTAAAATATAGTTAGAATATTAGATGAGCTTAGTAATATATATCACAAGCACAAAAATCATACTTTTGTCAATAATTAGGGGACCAAAAGTGTTATTAACTCTAGCAGTAGAACAAAAAAAATCTGATTTTGAGTATTTTATCTTTTGAGTTTATCATTTTACTCCTCCTATCTCAATTTATGTGACACTCTTTCTTTTGTTGTGTGTCTTAAAAGGAATGTTAGTACATTTCTATAATTAGAGATAACTTATCTTTAAGATTTTTCTTTTACTCTTAATGAAATGATGACAGGAATATCTAAGGTTTGTTTCAGACCACGAATTTTTTTAAAAAAAATCTCTTTTATTTGTGTCAAGTTAAATTGTGTCAAATCAATTGCGACTAGGGAATAATTCTTTCCATTTTCTCTTCTATTTTATTCCTTTCCAGTTGGCAGCCTCTCTTATGTGGTTTATAATTTTTATTGTTCATGGTATGTTGTTTATTCCAATTGTCTGTATTTGCTCCAAACTTTGTCTTTTCTAATGTCTATGGTTGTCTGCATGAAATTAATTATGGAGGGACCATTCGAACTAGTTGTGGTATGTTTATTTGTTTAACTTTGTTTTTATGGGAGTCAATTGTTTGACATGTTTATTTCTCCATGCAACTAATGTGTTGTAAATGTTGATGAACATAAAAAAAAATGAATCATTTTTCTAATCTAAAATTTTAATTTAGTGCTTAATGCATATCAACACAAAATTCCATGTATGATCAAGATTAATGCCTTTATAGTTTATACAAGGCTTAAGTCATCAGCGGCCCCTTAAAGTTGTCCGCATAATTCACTTAGACATCTTAACTAAGACTATTACCAATTGAACACTTTTACATATTCAAAAATCGTTCCTATTAGACATTTTTTTGATAATCAGCAAAAAATGTGAAGAGTGTGTGATACACTTGCTGTGACGTGGCAAAATGACTAATTAAAAAATAACATTTGGCATTGGGCCCCGAAAATTATTAAAAAAACACATTTAATATATAATTTTTTTTTTTTTTTAAAAAAATTTGAAAATGTCAACCTATTTTAACCCAACCCAACCCCCTCTCATCTTCATCTTCATCTTCTTCCGCAAAACACATTCTTTCTCAAATTACAAAATCTTATCTTTTCAAATAACTTCAAGATTAAATTTTAAAAAATATATATATACATTTCATACTAAGAGTGAAGAAGAAAGAAAATTTTGTTGGCGGTTATTTAACTCTACATCGATGACAGAAATTGGTAGCTCCAAAATTATTTCTTTCAAATTTTTAATATCAATTTTGATAAATTTAATGAACACATTAATTTGAGTAAAAATCTTTGTTCGAAAACTATGATAAATACATATCGGCTAACTTTTTTTATACGTAAAAATCATTTATATTCTTTCATCTTCTTCATATTTGTTTATTATTTTTATGAGATTTGAAATAAATCATACGAAGACTTTCTTCAAATCTGAATCTTCATTGTTGATTTTCATTTATCTTCATATTTGGAAGGTATCAATTTTTTGTATATAAAAAAAGAAAGAAAAACAATGTTAGAGCTAAAATGAAAAAAGTTTTGCAAACTAAATTATGAAGAAGATGATAGATAGGGAGTGAGGTGCTTTTCTTTTTTGAAAAAAAGTGTAAATAAAAGAAGAAAACTATTTTTAAGTTAATTATAATGCCAAGTGTCAATAAAAGAAGAAAAAATATATAAACAAAAAAAAAACAAAAAAACACTATATTAAGTCTTTTCACGCGCTTCAGGTAAGTGCAATACACATTTCTTGTCATATCAGCATTTTGTGTTTAATAGGTACATGTTTTGAACAATTTAGGTGTTCAATAGGTACAAGTCTTAGTTAAGGTGTCTAAGTGAATTATGCGGACAACTTTAAGGGGCGGTCGATGACTTAAGCCTTTATACAACCATGGGTGTGGTGACACGATTGAAACTCCCACGGTTATTTAAAGGTCTCGAATTCAAATTCTAACCATAGATAATTCTTTCAAGCATTAGATGCTAAAAGGGCACTAGTAGTTTTTAAGTATGAAATCTCAATCTATAAATAAGTAATGATGTGTTTGGATAAAAATGTTAGAATATTAATTATATTTGTTATGCCGTAATTTTATCTATCTTTAGAAAAATCACTTTTTTTTGAAATGTTTCTAAGTATAAAACAATTTGAGAAAAATACTTAGAAAAGAGTCGCCACTTAATTTTTTAAAGAAATTAAGAAAACTTAACTTAAAAAGACTCTAACAGATTAAGTCTTAATAAATTTAGAGAAAATGGGTAAGAGGTTCTTATTTACGCTTCAAGAAGGTTTTTAAGGCATTTGAAGCGCCCGCTAACATGCGGTTATCCTACGACTTAGGTTAATTATTATTTTTTACTATTTTTAGGAACATAATTTAATATAATATATAATAATTAATAATATTCGATCAACTAAAAAAAAAATTTAAACAAAGAATTTTTTTTTTTTTTTTAAAGAAAACGGAACCATAATTAGAATATATGAAATTGATTATGAGTGAACAGAATTTAACTAAATTAGGTTATTGTTATTTTAAATTATTTTAAAAAATAATAACTCAAACCAAATTGATTAATTTGAGCATGAAAACACATTTCAAATTAGTATAAGAATAAAATCTTCGTCTAACTTAAAATAGTTTTTGAAAATGGTAAAATGTGGTGAAAAGCATCAAAGAATATATATTTTAATAACATAGACTTGACTTAACTAAAGATGTTAATTTTACTCATATTCTTAACATAAAAAAAAAATGATTTCAAAAGATGTTTAAATAATAAACCGACATAAAGAAAATGACTCATCTTTTGGGGATTTAACTAAGTTGATTACCAATTCTAAAGTTAGAGTTAAACGAAATTAGTCAACATAGTCAAAACAATTAGGAGATGGAAAAAGATAATGAAATTGGGCCCCTTCTTGGGCCAATTTCACTGCCAGTATTTTTTTTAAAAAAACCAATCCCGTTTTTGTATACACTGGATGTATATCAGTGTATATCGGATGTATACGATCCAATTTTTTGCATTCCGAGACCTGTACGTCAACTTCAAAGACTTGTTCGTCAGCTTTTCAAGGTTGGATGACTCGATAAGGAGATAGATTCGGGTTTCCACCAACCAGAGATGCAAGAGGAAAAGGGGAATCCGAGGGAGTTCATGCATAAATTTTTTTTTATAAGAATTAGAATGATAATTTATTTAACTTGAAATCATTCAACCATTGTTGAAATAAATTACAAGAAGTAACTTCATACTAAATTTGAACCACCACAAATAATAAGTATGCAACTATTAAATTATTTAGCATTTTTTCTACTGCACAAGGAAGGAAAAATAATGCAGCAGGAGCAATGCATTGTAGAACATCATAGACATCAATAATTGAATGTTATATCACTTATTTAATCTCAAAGATTAAATCAAAACTCAAGGCTGAAGGCAAATTAGACAATTAGAAACATTAGGAGTCAACTAATTCTCGGCATGTACTAGCTGAAATTGTTCAAAGTAATCATAATTATACTATACAGTAATCAACAAAGTGCTAAGGCTAAACAATAGGTAGCACAAAGGTTGGAACAACCAGATTGTGAAGATTGTGATTTTTATACTTGGGCTAAACAAAGAAACTAATCCACTATCCCGAAGCTGGAATTAGATTTTTGAGTAGGATATGCCATGTTGAATATAGGACAAGACAACATTTAAGATAAATCGAGATAGTACCGACAAGCAACCAAACTACAATTTAAGTGAGTGATGTGGAATTTCAAATAGCCATAGCCTGAGATATATGCTAAGAATGAAGAATGGTGAAACAAAGTGGCAACCCATGGTGATTAGCAAATATAGCCGTAAGGAAGAGGTAACCTCATGCTCTTTTTGAACTAAGAGAGATCTTAGTGATATTAAAATGCAGCTACGATAAGGATGCAAATTTCAAGCTAACAAACGGTAAGAAAGTGAACTCAACTCTGCCGATACTTAGAGCAAACAATCAGTTTTATGCAACTCCAATTAGCAGTAGCACAAATAAGAACTATAACATACTCAATCAACATGACTTTCCAACATAATGCTTAATAAAGGTAATACCAAACATTAATCCACCAACCCCAAAATATAAACTCGTTCTGAAGATCGAACATTCAGTGAGATGATTAGCATATAACTTAAATACGATATGCGAGCAGGTGAATATACACATTGAAAATGAAATAGAGGAAAATTGATCAAATAACACTCAAGCAAAGAATTAGGAGTTTTTTCATGCAAACTAAACTTCCCACAAGATAAAGCCAATTTATGCTACTAAACCGATTAATCTTAACACGTATTAACCAATATAATGATCACCAAGCTACACTTACAACTAACCGTAATTACACAAAGTAAAGTTAGAAGTATTTTAAATAAATAAATAAAGCGGAACATACATGGGTATCCAATAAGAAAGGCTAAACACTTTAAGACTTCCATAAAAAGAGAGATTGTGACTGGAGGCTAGCATTCTTAAATAATAAAGTCAAAATTCCGTATGCAACTAAGGCAAGAAAACAGAGGCTACACTCGGTGCACCAGAAACATAAAGAAGACTATCAAAAATCGCAAATAACAGTGGCTCAAAACAGAATGGTGCAGCTAATCATATTCATTGACACCAAACGAAAAATATATCATATTAAGCGAACTCAAACAAAGATTCAACTGAACGAAAAGAGACCAAGTCGAGCCCATATATATGACGACCAACTTATAATATCGAAATAGATTCACTGATGCTTGATACCATATTAGACACAAGAGTCAAAGCAAGACGAACATCTGATTCAAAAACATCATGAAAGATAAACTTAAACAACTACAAACTGATTTGAACATCTAATCGAGGCAAGACATGAATAACACAATCATTGGTCAAGAGTTCCATTAGAAAAAGGAATAACCCATGACCATTCATTTTTTATCAAAGTGATAAAGAAGCTAAGGAAGACTTAATTGAGACAGACTCATCACATAATGCTCGGAATCGAAATGAAAACTAAAAAAAAAAACATATATTACCTTTTCGGGGCGGCGAGACTAGGACAAACGAGCTGAGAGTAGCGACTTTCACCTTAAAACGGTCGGCAAGACAAGAATTTCCAGGCAGAATCTAAGCGTCGAATTTCTAGGAAATTAGGATTTTTTATTTTATGTTCTTTTTCTTTTCAATCCCCTCCCTCCTTTCTTGAGTGTAAAAAAAAACAATTTATAGGGAAGATTGAGGCAGATTTAGGGGGAAACCTGTGAAAATTTTGAACCTCCAAATTCAAACTCCTCTGCCCATTTTCAAGACAACAGTAGAAAAGATTTGAAAATCCCTTAAAATGGGGAAAAAGGGCCGGCGATGTGATCGTTTAGGAGACTAAAGTATGGATCTCGCAGAGTAGTTGGATGAGTGTACCTGATTTCTCGCGATTTTTCTGCTGCTACCCGTGATTTCCGCTGCGATGAAGAAAAATGGAAAGCTGTAGCTTTCTCCTAGATCTGTGTAGTGAGGAAGAAGAAATAGAGTGGGCCAGTCAGGTTTGGGCTGGGAATTTAGTGAAAATAATATGGGCTGCAAATTTATATGGAAGTTGGGCAGAAAACTGGCCCAACTTTGGTCTAAAATTGGTCTAATAAAATGGGGTAAATGTTGGTTAACTTAATTTTGGAAATAACCATGAGATTACAAATTCGGCCGAAATAAGTTAAGGACTAACCGATTTGCATTAATTGATGAATTCGACTAAGGTCCGGCAAGACGAATTATTATAAATTAATTAATGAGCTTCTTAATATTAACAAAAAATAAAATAAAATAATTAATTTAATCATAAACTTAGTGATTCAAAAATATAACCATGATTTAAACTAAACTAATTTAAAAGACTACTTACTAACTTTACAATATTTTTGAGATGATTTTTTTTTTTTTAATAATCATAAAATATACTAATTATATACATAATTATGTAAAATATATATATTATCTAAAAAGTTTACGAAACGGCAAAAATTATTCAACATAACGCAAACTTTATATTTTTCCTAAATTTATAAAATGAATTATTTTAAATTGTTTGAGAACTTAAGAAGCTCATTAATTAATTCCTAATGAGGAAGGCCAAAATTGGATGTCAACAGCTGTCCCTCGTTTGACTTGGATTGATGAAAGAAATTCAAGGCAAATGAAATTGACGAATTCAATTTTGACCGACCACATCTTCATCTTTGGGAAAAGGAATTTTGGTATGGGCTTTAGGAATTATGGCCGAACCCCTGTATCGGGTTTCCTACATATCTCAGGTTATATGAGAATCCAGGCCACTTGTAGTTCGATACGTTTGATTTAACGCACGATTATTAAAGAATTCAAAAGTCATTTCGATACCAAATTATGAAGGAACCGAAATGCTCGAGAATAGGACTTGAAAACAAATATTGGAATACAGCCGAGTTTTCAACATTGAACCCGCCTACATATCCTGAAACTTTGGGAATCAGGCTGTTTGTAGTTCAACTCGATTGGTTAAAAAGGAAATCTATTATGCAAGATAACCTTTGGTTTTGGAGGAGTGACAAATAAAATGAGTGTGGAAAAGAGTCTTGCAATCTTTTAGCCATGAATGTGGAGCTCTTCACATCCATAAGTAAGAATTTACATGGACATAATTTCTTAAGTTCGTGGTGCAC
Source organism: Solanum lycopersicoides (assembly GCA_022817965.1). Lineage (NCBI taxonomy): Eukaryota > Viridiplantae > Streptophyta > Magnoliopsida > Solanales > Solanaceae > Solanum > Solanum lycopersicoides. The sequence goes on from JAJJBR010002294.1 coordinate 15,240, forward strand.
TGTCACTCAGATTAGAAAGTTGCCTCCAGTGAGAGTGAAATGTTTCACGGATGCAAAATTAAAATCGATGAACTAAAAGAAAAACCTACACGACTTTGCTAGGCGTGTGGTTTGATTATAGTGGAAGTTTCTCGTCAGCTCGCGTCCTAAGAGTTTGATACTCCTCTTTGGACTATGTCCTAGTTCGCTGCTAAGAAAAAGTTCCACGTTGTGCTGCATCCCTTTTGATGTCGTCCGCACCTGTGTTTTGATTTGAGAATTCACCCTCTTGGATGCTCTCGGCAGAGATTAAAACAAACTTGTTAGTAGAAACTGTAATTTACATAGAGAGGCGTTATGTTTTACCTTCTTCGACACACATTTTCAAAACTATTCTGACGTTAGCTTCCATCAGTTTTGACACAGTAGGTGATGAATTGATGTAATGCGACATGATGATGACTTTGTCGATAATGTAATATTGTTGATGATGATACTTTATTGATAGAATGACGTTGATGCTCGATTGATAGGATGATGATGCTATATTTACGATCCATTGGTAGAATGACGTTGATTCAATGGTAGGATGATGTTGTCGAAACTTGATTGGTAAGATGATGTTGCTTTCTTGGCATTGGAAGAATCAACGACTCTCTCGCAATTTGAAGATTCAATGGCCCTCTTGGCAATATAAATATGCAACGTCCCTCTCGGCGGTTGAAGATGCAATGGCCCTCTCGGCGGTTTGAATATGCAATGGGCTTCTTGGCAATAGAAATATGATGGCCCTCTTGGCAATTTGAATATGATGGCCTTCTCGGCAGTTTGATTATGCAATGGCCCTCTTGGCAGTTTGAATGCAATGGCCCTCTCGGCAGTTTGATATATAATGACCCTCTTAGCATATGAAAATAATGGTCTTCTTGGCGATTTGAATGCAATGACCCTCTCGGCAGTTTGAATATGTAATGGTCCTCTTGGCAATTTGATATGAATGGCCTTCTTGGCAATTTGAATATGATGGCCCTCTTGGCAGTTTGATATGAATGGCCTTCTTGGCAATTTGAATATGATGGCCCTCTTGACAGTTTGATATGATGGCCCTCTCGACAGTTTGATTATGCAATGGCCCTCTTGGCAATATAAATATGATGACCCTCTTGGCAGTTTGATATGAATGGCCTTCTTGGCAATTTGAATATGATGGTCCTCTTGGCAGTTTTATATGATGGCCCTCTCGGCAGTTTGAATATGATGGCCCTCTCGGCAGTTTGATTATGATGGCCCTCTTGACAGTTTGATATGATGGCCCTCTCGGCAGTTTGATTATGCAATAGCCTTCTTGGCAATTTGAAATATGATGGCCCTCTTGGCAATTTGAATATGATGGCCCTCTCGGCAGTTTGATTATGCAGTGGCCCTCTTGGCAGTTTGAATATGCAATAGCCTTCTTGGCAATTTGAATATGATGGCCCTCTTGGCAATTTGAATATGATGGCCCTCTTGGCAGTTTGATTATTCAATGACATATCTCGATAATGTCATTAACTCCTTTGATAATACGATGTCCATCTGGGTGGTTCACATTATCGTGTCTGATATCAACGGGATTTGTGAATATTTTTCAATGGTTGTTGATGCTGAAAAATGTAATTTGATATTTTGTAGATGCTTGTACATGTTGAGAGTGATTTCTTCACTCGTTCACATCTTCTGTTTGATTCAACTCTTTCTTTGTTGGAGATTTGAACAAGGTGTTGTTGCTCGTATTCTGAACTGCTGTTTTCCTTCCAAAGAATTTAAATGACTTTTCTTTCTCTACAGAAGAATTGTCAATTTTGGGAGCTACTCATCCTTTTGACTCCATATTCATTTAATGGAGGAATATGATGATCTTGAGGCAATCTTATATACCTGCATCCACAGAAAAATTATTAGTTTTTTAAAACAAACTGATCTGTGTTGATTTCTTCCAGTCGCCTTGCTTCTTATCTTGCTATCTTTGGAAGTTTGGTTGACCCTACGAATCGCAATAGACAAAAGACAAGATCATATTTAAATTAAAACACAAGTTATGTATGAAATTTTTTAGAAAGATAGTTTTAAAGAAAATCTCTGCCAATTAATTGCCACGACATGCACGACACAAACAAAACCCTTTGTCTCAGATTCTATTATGTCATGATAGGTAACTTGTTGGAATTTTTGGATATCCTTAGCAATATGTCACGTTGCAGTACTTGAAGTTGACTCTGATGTTCCGAGTACCCTTGATAGAATTTTTGAGGCCTTCCTCAAAAATTCTGTCCCAGTTGCAACTCACAATATATCTTATGTCTTGAGAATTTGTAAGTCTCTTCTTGAGAATTTTTGATCCCCTCTCAAAAATTCTATCCCAGTTTCTATTGTAAAGAAAAAATAGAAAATCTTACGGGAGATATGACCGAACCCTTGTGGCGCCTACGTATCCCGTTGAGGCAGGAATCAGGTCAGACGTAGTTCCCCTCTTGAGAATTGACAAAAATAAGAAATTTTGATAAGGAAATGACCGAGGCCCATATGGCCGCCTACATATCTCATTCTTGAGAATTCAGGTCAAACGTAGTTCAAGTACAAAGGAATGTTCCAAAGATTAATGTGACAATGATTACAAATAATTTGCGATTACAAGAAAATAAAGGAAAGAAATAACATTTTTCAAATGTAATATCTTTTGACGGCATCTGAATTGATAGCTTTTCGCCATACTCTACCGTCCATCTCTGCTAGGACCAAAGCTCCTCTTGACAGTACTTTGTGGACAACATACGGTCCTTGCCATTTAGGTGCGAATTTCCCTTTATACTCCTCTTGATGAGGAAAAATGCGCTTTAACACCAATTGACCTACCTCAAATGTTCGAACTCTTACTTTCTTGTTGAAAGCACGAATCATTTTCTGTTGATACAACTGGCCATGACAAACGGCACTCATTCTTTTTTCATCAATCAATGTTAACTGCTCATATCTATCATGAACCCATTCGGCATCGCTCAATCCAGCTTCCTGAATAATCCTCAAAATGGTATCTCAACTTCAGCTGGTATCACTGCCTATGTTCCGTATACTAACAAATACGGAGTTGCTCCAGTTGAGGTTCGAATTGTGGTGCGATAACCTAGCAAGGCATAAGGCAAATGTTCATGCCAACATTTGTAGTTGTCAATCATCTTTCTCAATATCCTCTTGATGTTCTTATTGGCAGCTTCCACAGCTCCATTCATTTGAGGACGATATGCAGTTGAATTACGGTGGGTAATTTTGAATTGTTCACATATCTCTTTCATCAAGTGACTGTTAAGGTTTGCCCCATTGTCTGTGATGAGAGACTCAGGAACTCCAAAACGACATATCAAATTATTGCGAACAAAATCAGCTACAACTTTCTTCGTCACAGATTTATAAGAAGCAGCTTCGACCCACTTCGTGAAATAATCAATGGCGACCAAAATAAACCTATGACCATTGGAGGCAGCAGGCTCAATTGGTCCAATAACATCTATGCCCCATGCTGCAAATGGCCAAGGGGAACTCATTACATTGAGCTCATGAGGAGGTACTTTGATCAAATCTCCATGTACTTGACATTTATGACATCTTTGGACAAATCGGACACAATCATTTTCCATAGTCATCCAGAAGTATCCTGCCCTTAAGATTTTCTTTGCTAATGTAAACCCATTCATGTGCGTCCCACACACTCCAGCATGAACTTCTTCGAGCAATCTTGTGGCCTCTGCAGCATCCACACATCGCAGTAATCCTAGATCGGGAGTCCTTCTATAAAGAACCTCCCCATTCAAAAAGAAGTTGTTTGCCATTCTTCGGATTGTTTTCTTTTGGATACTTGTCGCTTTTTTGGGGTATTCACCAGCTTCTAAGTACTTTTTCACATCGATATACCATGGATTTCCATCCGATTCTGCTTCCACATGTAAACAATGCGCTGGTTGTTCTTTTAAACCTATCTCAAGTGGGTCAATGTAACTCTTTTCTGGGTGTTGTATCATGGATGATATGGTTGCGAGGGCATCAGCAAACTCGTTCTGTATTCTCGGGGTGTGTCTGAACTCGGTCTTCCTAAATCTTTTACATAACCTCCGTACCAGTTGTACATAAGGTAAGATTTTAGGATTCTTCACGGCCCACTCTCCTTGAACTTGATGAATCAACAAGTCTGAATCACCAATTATCAGTAATTCTTGAACATTCATGTCAAGAGCCATTTTGATACCAAGAATACAAGCTTCGTACTCAGCCATGTTATTAGTGCATCGAAATCTAAGCTTCGCTGTTGCTGGAAAATGTTGTCCTGATTCAGATATCAATACTGCTCCAATTCCTGATCCTCTAGAGTTAACTGCTCCATCAAAGAACATTCTCCACCCAGGATATGATTCTGATATGTCTTCCCCTACAAACAATACTTCTTCATCAGGGAAATACGTTTTAAGTGGTTCATATCCTTCATCTACTGGGTTTTCAGCAAGGTGATCGGCCAAGGCTTGGCCCTTGATTGCTTTCTGAGTCATGTACACAATGTCAAACTCACTCAACAGCATTTGCCACTTTGCTAGCTTTTCTGTGGGCATTGCCTTCTGAAATATGTACTTTAGTGGGTCCATTCTTGAAATAAGATGTGTTGTATAAGCCGACAGATAATGTCTCAATTTTTGAGCAACCCAAGTCAAAGCACAACAAGTTCTCTCTAAGAGGGTATAACGAGCCTCATAGGATGTGAACTTCTTGCTCAGATAGTATATAGCTCTCTCCTTTCTTCCGGTTTCATCATGTTGTCCCAACACACACCCAAATGCATTATCAGAGACGGATAAATACAATAACAACGGACTACCCGTGCGTGGTGGTACCAGTACTGGTGGATTTGAAAGGTAACTTTTGATGGTGTCAAAAGCCTTCTGACATTCTTCGGTCCACTTGGTTGGCGCATCCTTTCGTAGCAACTTGAATATGGGTTCACAGATCACCGTTGATTGGGCTATGAATCGACTGATATAATTCAGTCTTCCCAGAAAACTCATTACTTCTTTCTTAGTCTTTGGAGGAGGTAAGTCTTGAATTGCCTTGATCTTGGAAGGATCAAGCTCGATACCTCTTCTACTAACTATGAAACCGAGTAACTTCCCTGCAGGTACTCTAAATGCACATTTGGCTGGGTTTAACTTTAAATCATACTTACGTAACCTGTCAAAGAACTTTTCCAAGTGCGTCAGATGATCCGAACTCTCGCGGGATTTTATGATAACATCGTCCACATACACCTCAATTTCTTTGTGGATCATATCATGGAATATGGTGGTTATAGCTCTCATGTAAGTGGCTCCAGCATTCTTGAGGCCGAACGGCATCACTCGATAATGGTAGACTCCCCAAGGTGTGATGAATGTTGTTTTCTCTGCATCTTCTTCATCCATTAAGATCTGGTGGTATCCCGCAAAACAATCCACGAAAGATTGCAACTCATGCTTGGCACAATTATCAATGAGTATATGGATGTTTGGCAATGGGAAATTATCTTTTGGACTCGCTTTATTGAGATCCCGATAATCCACGCATATCCTGATTTTTCCATCTTTCTTCGCCACTGGCACAATGTTAGCCAACCAAGTGGGATACTTGGTTACTTCGACGACCTTTGATTCGATCTGCTTTATGACCTCTTCTTTTATTCTTAAACTTAGATCGGGCTTGAATTTTCTAGTTTTCTGCTTTACCGGACAATACTCTGAATTGATAGGCAACTTATGGGAAACAATATCAGTGCTTAATCCTGGCATATCATCATAAGACCAGGCAAACACATCGATGTATTGTTTGAGCAGCTCGACCAATTTTTCCTTTTCTATTGCTGTCAAATGGCTACTGACTCGGGTTTCTCTAACCGACTCGTCATCTCCTAAGTTGACTATCTCTGTCTCTTCCAGGTTGGGCTTTTTATCATCTTCAAGGTTTCTTAAGTCCTCGGTAAGGTGTTCAGGCATCATAGTTTCCTCATCATATTCTTCCCATTCATCTTCATTTACCTTACTTGGTTCACCGTGTTCGTGACATGTCATGACATTGGCAAGTTTAGATTCATTTTTACTGAAAAGAAAAATAAATCAACCATGTTAGATAGAAAGAGTTTGAATGTATATATTAAAGAGTAATTTGCAAAGGCAAGATAATTAATTTAAAATAAACGAGGCTTTCATTGGAAAAAAGGCGTACAAACTTTGGTCATGACTCATGTCAACGTGAGCCATTTCCTTTTTAAAACATTACGATGAAAATAAAGTGACATAAAGGGTTGTTTCGGGCCTCGTCCGAACTACACCGATTTTCAAAAGTAAAACTTCAAATCTTGTCTTTGTCTACCAAGCAATTCGATGAATCATAAGTGGAGTGGCCACCCAATTCTGTAGCGTCTCTTCAGGTTTGGCATCTCGGATGGTGGGTGTCGCGGTGCATTCTTCCAAGATCACAGCACAATCTTCTTCATCAAACAATCTTCCCATCCCTTCCACCAGACCATCAATCTCAGGCTCTAAGGCTTTAGCAGTAAATGACTGGTACAATTTTGGAATAGGCTTTGATAGATCAGGGTCATGCTTCTTCCTTGCTTCTGCTTCATATAACTCCTCCTTTGTTGGGGTATAACCAACGCCAAAGCGGAAATTTTGAAGTGGGATAGGAAGAGGTTCGGATATGCCATCCAAATTCTTGCCTAACCCACGTCCAGGCTCAAAACCACTTCTTAGCATGGTTGTGGCAAGCATTTTATACACCGGCGGCATTGATATTTGCGGTGTTATGTCTTCAAAAGAAGCATTCATTATCTCCACCATGTGAAAGTCAGTACCTTGAGATGAATCGTCAATAACTGGAACAGAGAAGCCAGGGTAACTACGATTACTCCCTTCACCATGAATGACAATTTCATGGTCCTCCCAGATGAATTTTAAAAGTTGATGCAATGTGGATGGTATTGCCCCAACCGCATGGATCCATGGCCTTCCTAGCAACATATTGTAGCTTGTGGATATACCCATCACTTGGAATTCGGTGACAAATTCTGCAGGCCCCATTTGGATACACAAGTCTACCTCCCCCATGGTCTCTCTTTGTGAACCATCAAACGCCCTTACATTCATGCGACTTTGGCGGATTTTCCCAACATCATAATTTAGTTGAGTAAGGGTTGATAACGGGCAAATATTGAGTCCTGAACCATTATCAATCAACACTCGAGCTACAAATTTGTCCCTGCATTTGACAGTGGTATACAAGGCACGGTTGTGCATCACTCCCTCGATTGGTAACTCCTCTTCTCGAAAAGAGATTTGGTGACTCCCAATGACATGACTAACCATAGTTGCCAGATTCTCACCACTTGTTCCCGTCGGTACATATGCTTCATCGAGTACCTTCAACAATGCTTTTCGATGGTACTCAGAACTCATCAATAGAGCCCAAACAGAAATTTGAGCGGGAGTTTTCTCCAAATGCTTGACAATGGAATACTCCTTAGGCTGCATTCTTCGCCAAAACTCTTCAGCCTCACCCTCTGTGATCGGCCTTTTTTGGTTCTCCTTCCTTCGTGTTTCTTGAGCTAACTCTTCTGGAACATAACATCTTCCAGAACGTGTCATCCCTTGAGCCGTAGCCGCCTGGACAACAAACTTTTCTTTGGGCTGCTCGTTGTTTCTTTCCTTTGCCAAAGCGAATGCCTGATGAGGCGCAGTTATTACAACAAACTCTGGACGGGCCTTTATGGTCAAAGAGGCCACTGTTGGTATGAGTGAGTTGACATTTGCTTCACCGACAGTCCCGTTAGCGAGCCAATCTTCATCACTTTCAATCATATTGATGGTCGCTCCCCCATGATTCGGTAATGGGTTAAGATTTACATTGGGGGCAGGGGCCTGAAGAGTGATGACTCTATTATCGATCAAATCTTGAATCTTATGTTTTAAATTGATACACCCTTCTATATCATGTCCTGCTCCTCCAGAATGGTAGGCGCATCGTTGATCCGCTCGAAAGAACTTTGTTGTGGGATTAATTGTCTTTGCGTCTACTGGTTGGATCAATCCTGCCGCTCTCAAACGCTCAAAGAGTTGGGTACGTGTTTCTGCCAAAGGAGTGAAAATTCTTGGAGGTTTTCTTTCGAGGTTAGGGCGGGGTAAAGTATTGGTATTTGGGTTGTTTTGTCCAGGACTTTGGTAGGCTGGTACATTGGTTTGGTTATTTGGTGGTGTATTTTGGTAAGGAGGTGGTTGATTTTGATAGATAGGTGGTGATGGTTGGTAGTTTTGTTGTGCATAGTAGATTGGAAGTGGATCTTGTGGAGGTGGTTGGTAACTATTTGCGGTGGAGAATCGGTTGGAGTTTCCAATGGCAGAACCATACCCAAAATACCTTTGTGGTCTTGGCCTTGGGCTAAAAGATACAACAGAGACATCCTCTTTCTTTTTCCTAGAAAATCCTGTGGCCATAGATGTCGAGGATTTGTTGGCGGCCTGCAAAGCAGTGAGACTTGTAACCTTTCCAGATTTGAGACCATCCTCTATGGCTTCTCCCATTCTGATCAACTCCGAAAACTTCTGTCCCATCATGGGCAACATCCTTTCATAATACTCGGGCTCTTGAGCTCGAATAAAGCAGAGGTTATTTCGCTTTCAGTCATCACAGGTTGTACCTTTGCAGCTTCTTTCCTCCAGCGACATGCATATTCACGATAGTCCTCCGTGGTCTTTTGCTTGATTTTCCAAATAGTATCTATCAGGAACAGCTTCAACATTAAACTGGAATCTTTCCAGAAAATCTTTGGCCAAAGCCCCCCATGTAGACCACTGACGGAGCTCTTGCGATGTGAACCATTCTAACGCCTCTCCACTCAGACTTC
>JAJJBR010002295.1:0-12728 GCA_022817965.1 Solanum lycopersicoides
TAAAATAAGTCAAAAAGTAAGAGAAATAAATAAAGAAAAATTTAAAATAAAATAAAAAATATTTCAAATTGAATTAACACGTGCCACACAATGATTGGTGTGTAATTACACTTATCATTTAAAATCTGGAATTGATCCAAAAATAATGTAATAATATATGTTCAGAATAGTTTAGGGGGGGTAATAGGACATCTGTATAGTTAAGGTTTCTTTTTAAAAATTCGGGACAACTTCAGGTGTCACTTTATGTATTTTCTCTTATTTATATGAATATGCAATGACATAGATACATTGTATTTCTCTTGTATATGAATATATTATATTTCTATTAAGCATGAAATAAATATTTTTTGCGAACTTTTAAAATAAATTGTCATTATATTTTATAACTACATGAACTATCGATATATTTCATAATTAGTAAGAAATTAGAACTAATTGAATGGCAAATTAATTAATTACCAATACAAAAATAGAAGGGTAGAGAAATTATTTTTATTTTTCACGATATATTAAAAGGTGTTGGAATCCTAATTTCACTTAATATTTTTATATAAAGTAAATTTTTTATTCCTCAATTCTTATTACGCATAAAAGTATAAATATCTCTTCAGATTTTGTTATCGCCCATGTAGAAAGTCGCAAAATCAACTGATTTGACTATCAAGATGCTTTAAAAGACTAAGAAATTTAGTATAGATAGTGATAAGACAAATGTATGTATCCTAATTTTAGCCTCATGAAGAATATATTTGAAATGAGATTAAATACATGAATTTGTTGGCTAAACATAGATAACAACAATATACTGAATATATTTTCACAAGGGGGTATACAGTCTTTACCTCTACCATTATGGGGTAGAGAACTTGATTCTAATAGTCCCCCGATCAAGAAAATTATTTTTTCAGAAATAGATTTGAAATAAATGCAAAAGTAACAAGCAAATGTAGATAATTCTCACATATAATCTCAGACTTTTAGGATATCATGATTGATGAAACTTTTTCATATATAATTAGAATAGGATTGAAATGGAGAACTCCTATTCTATAATAATAGTTATAACTAAGCATATAATTAGGATAAGTTAAGGTTTTGCTATTGTAAGAAGCAATGTATCCATCCTCTCTATTGAAAAATGCATCTGGAAATGAATTTTGGACCTCAAAATTCCAATATCTTAAGACCTTGTTGGTGGAAATGCATATGCTAACATGGAATCAAACAAGATTAGAACTGACCATATTCGATTAAGGGTGCACGTATCATACATAAATACAAAAAAAGTCAGTTTATGTGATTTGGTCATTTTTTTTGTAACCTTCATATACACCGATTACACGAAAATGAGTATAAAAAGACCAACAATTTTTTATAGTAAATGCAAATTTATCTAAAGACAATGACATGGGAGCCGAATTTTCATACAAGGAAACCAACTAATTGGGATTAGGACTAAGTTATTATTGTTATATTCACAATCCTTAGTTATATTGTTTATTTAGTGTAAGGAGAACTGTATAGAGAAAAAGATGAATTTGTCAGTTTCTTAGGAGCTCTGTAAATCTTGACTCTATTTTCTCTTTTTTGTAATTTTTTTTTGAAGGTGGCCATCATCCCTTATTGCTAAGAAATACAACAGTCGTTTGTTAAAAAATTTAAATTATTTACAATTTGGTGTCTCTAAGAAGTCTTTTAATTTTAATCAGATATTTGTACGTTTGTAGGTATAAGTGTGTGATTTAAAGAGTCAATAGTATTGGAATGAAATGGACAAATGGGTTTGGAAGCTATACAACAGATTCATGTAAACAGACATCATAATTTTTTGTTGAGCATAGTTGATTTATTAGATTTTTCATATTTTAAAGGGGGGTGGCTAGGGATTAGTGGCTTATCTGCAGCACTTTGTAAGACTAGTCTTATCTTGATGAACTTGCTTTACCATAGGATTAAAAATCTTAGATCAATTTCACTCCCCTTCCTTAGTTTGCCCTCGGTCTAGTGGTAAGAAAATTACACCGCTTCACTCTCATCCTTGTCCCATTTCAAGGGAGAGAAGATTATAATGTTATTTTTGCTGCAAGCTTTTGTTACCACTCCTTACAAAAAAAAAAGAAAGTAATTGATGTATTTCTTCATACGAATATGATGCAAGTTATGTTGCTCAGCCTCGGGTGCGAATTTCGATTCGGATGTAGATCTAAAGGTTAGATTCTTCATCAACAGATTTTATGACAGGGTATGGATCTAAGTGCGGATACGGGTGCTAGAATACAATCAATAAATTCATTTCTTTATTCTTACTTCAAGTGCATGACTTTCTCTTCAGTCCGTGTAGTTTACTTTTGGGTGTCATTTGTCATGTTCAGCCTTTTATATTGCTTTAGATCTCTTATCTTTGTGTTGTCAATTTACTCTGTGTGTATGCTTTCTAACTAATTTAGCTCTAAGCTCTATGGGAATTTTCCCTTTCACTCTTCTCAAAAGTAAGCTTGTTGTATTTTCATGTTTTTAATCTAATCTTATGCCCTGCTGAACAAATCAAATCAGCTAAGGCATCTATGACTTGTCGTCTGTGATAATATTTCTAAGGGAAGTTTAGTTGCAGTAGCTAAGAATTTTCTGTTGTTGGAGGAGTTACACATTTATTTAACTTCTATTAGTATAGTGGATATTGAAGTTATTGGTCGTTCTTGCTCTCAGCTGAAGTCATTTACATTGAACGTCTGTGAATTTAGAGGAGTATTGACAAGATTTAGAAGATTACAGATCAATGTTGATGATCAAGCTCATGCTATTGCATTAAATATGCCTGAATTGTGACACCTTGCACTTTTGGAGAATACCATGACAAATGAAGGTCCGTGTGCCATCATTGATGGTTGTCCCCTGCTTGAATCACTTGACTTGCGCCATTGCTATAGCATTGATCTTGAAAAAGATATTAGAACGAGATGTCGCCAGAAGATTATAGATCTGAAGTGCCGTCGTGATTGCACGCGTGGTTATGAATCAAGTGCTCAAATTTGTGATTACAACCCGCCCAATGATGAATTTGACCATAGTCTCTCAAACTATTATAGTTAGTGACTTTGACTATATTTATCCTGAGATGGAGTATGACGACTTCAATTACCTTGCTGGAGAGATGATGAGGATGGTTTCTTTTGGTGAGATCGTCACTTAAAAGCTAGTTCTCAGCTAGACTCAATCCAACATATTCGTTAGACGAAATTAAATCTCATGCCCTTTTGTAATTTGCATACCTTTTTAGATCTCTTATATGTAAAAATAAAAATTTCTCGTAAATGATTGAGAACAATGTTTTCCTTAACATTATGGCATGATGAATTATCGACATATTCATTTACTTCATGCTTATTTTTCACTCCAATATAATATCTAATTTAGTAAATTTATAAACAATATTTTCTATTGTTATATCACTTCAGAACAGTCGTGAACTGACCTTTCATTATTTCGATTTGTCGTCATTCACGCAATTTCTTATGAAATCTCAATTTTAGTTCTCAATCTGTGTACTCCATGAACCTAGAAGAATATATCTCACTAACATAAGAATAGATATGTCTAAGAAATAACTTTAAAATTCATTTCATTGCATTAAAGTTCATAAAGTATTTATTGGCATTACAGTTGGCACTCATTATAGGTGATGTTGGTGGTTACTCGTCTTTAATGGATATATTTGTCTTTAACAGATTTATTTGTATCTACATGATAGTTTCATTCCTACATTCTGCTCTCACTCAAAGACTTTTTTTTTTGTTCATTTTACAGGAGAACAACAAGGAAAGGGGCTAAGATCTTCGTTGACAACAAGAATTCGTACGAAGATACTAAATTGGATCCCTTTCATAGATGGAAATAGATGAATTAAGGAAGTAGTAGCACTCCCTCATGATGTTTTGTCAGAATCGAAACTCGTTTTCCAACAGAAAGAGAAAACTGCAGCACCAGATCAAAAGACAGGCATCTCAATCTTAACTAGCCTTGTCTACCATGAAAGATCGTTCGGTTAATCTTTACTTGACAATTCAAAATTGATTGGTACAACCTGCATGCTTGCCTATTCGTTTTTTACCGATCTATTTGAACCCAACTACAATCTCTTTCCTTACAAAAGAAAAAATTGTGTTGCATCACCAGACCGAGGATTTTATATGGAGAGATTTAGATTGTGCCAAGTTCAAGAAACTAAATTGGCTATTATTCCTAATAATTAAATCTCTTGTTGGACATTGAAACATAGTTGTCTTCATTCAAATTTTGTATAGCCGGTCGTTATTGATTATCGACAAACTCTATTTTCTTTTTATTGTCCACAAACTCAATTGACCTTAAGCCCCGTAGTAAAAAGTTACATCTCCAGTATGATATCAAAAAAATATTTTGATTTAACATAACACCTATTGTTCATACGGCTTAACAATTAGTAGTTCATTTACTGAATGAGTCAAGAGTCTAGTGTTGTTATTTCGATATTTTGAGAAATATAATTAGGTGCAATTAAATTTTATTGTATTTGATCTAGTTGGTCGATGAATGACAAGTTTTTCAAGATTCAACTTTTAAATTTACACATAGTGATAAGATTACAAGACGCTAAAATCTATTATAATATCCTTTATGTTTTTCTTAATTTTTTTTTTAGAGTATTGTTTTAAAATCATATATCATATATTTATATGAAAGAGAACCCTATACTCGCCTATGTGGCATCAACACTAGCAAGAATTTCTTTTAAATTTATTTATTTCCAAAACTAACCTTCATCTTTCATGAAAATATGTGACTTTTATGAAAAAGATTTTAATGAAGAATTGCGACTTTTATCAAAAGTTGTAACTTTTATGAAAAATTGCGACTTTTATCAAAAATTGAGACTTTAATGAAGAGTTGCGACTTTTATCAAAAGTTGTGACTTTTATAAAAAACTGTGACTTTTATGAAAAGTTGCGACTTTAATAAAATGTTGCGACTTTAATGAAGTGTTGCGACTTTATGAAAAGTTTACGACTTTTATGAAAGGTTGTCAACTTTCCGAAGTGTTGCAACTTTTCTAAATAGTTATAACATTTTTGTAAGACACAGTAAACATTCGTTCACACTACTCTTTGTTGTCTATAAATTGAAGAATTTCCTCTCATTTTAGAACAACAAAAATTCTAATCTTTTTCTTCTACTTCCGCAAAATTAAAATTTTTTGTACTTTGCTCCTTTTGAGTGACTTACTAACACCACTCTGTTTTATCAATAAATTGGTAAATAAAATCTTTCAATCATGAGAGGATGTAATTCCTTAAACCTCCTGTACTCGAGGGAAATAGTTTTCTTAAGGAGATTTGTGTGTTCAATGGACTCGATTTTTTCCTTTATATTTCATGTTATTTATATGTATCCTGGTATGTTATTTTACACTCATTAATTTATGCTTATGATATTAATTGTTGTTTTGAGTACATGTTTTAAATTTTGTTTTTTTATGTTTCTGCAAAGTTATTTTCTCCGGTTATATTGAACATATCACATATAGTACGTACATTTATTGTGTAGCAAGTAATTATTGTACTCAGTTTTAAAAATTTATATTTTTATATTTTATATTAAATTATATAACTTAAAAGTACTATATATTAGCTTACACACTATCTTTTTTTTACATAGATATGAAATTTCTCACTTATCAAATGAAGAAATTCATTATGCAAGTTCAAAAGTTATAATTGCTTTCATGTGCAAGCATGATTATTTTTTTTTTGAATATGTTAACAATTTTTTGAATTTTCTCCTTGGACATACATCACAATTGTATAATCTATGCAACTTAAATGTTTCTTCTTATTACGAAAATCCTTTGTATATATATCATTAATAACTCATTCATTAGAACCAATGATTTATTATATCGTGAATAATTCATTCATTAAAGATTCTTGAGTTATTTGATAATGACAAATAATCAAATTAATGTTGGAATATTGCTAATATTTTTTTAAGAACCTATTTTTTTATTATTTAATGTATGAATATTAATAAAAAATTATTTGCAAGCTTAATACAATTATTATTTATCAGCGCGCTTTACCTAGTTATTCATAAAGTAAAAGAAAACACATTAAACCACATTCCATTTTATTCATGGGCCTTACAGTGGGCCTCAGTTTCATTTGAAAATATACGGCCCATTGAATAACAGCCTTTTGGGCTTTCACATCTGAAAACCCTAGTTATTAGCCCCAACCTTTTTTGGTATATAGTTCTACTACTCTCCATTAACAAGCCTCTCTAGCAAGGAGTTAGCGGCTCAGCAGAAACCCTAGATACAGTGAGTATTCTCTCTTCCAGAGGTTGTCTTCTTCATTCATCTTTGTAAATTTTGCATCTAATGTATTACATATATTTTTGCAGAAGGTAAGGTAAGGTAGAACAACAACAATGGCCGTGCCTCTGCTTAACAAGAAGGTCGTGAAGAAGAGAGTGAAGAGGTTCATTAGACCTCAGAGTGACCGAAGAATCACTGTCAAGGTATACTCTTTTGCTTGAAATTTATTGTTTGAAACGTTGAATCTACATGAGTTTATTATTCGGCTCTTTCGGTTTCCCAAATCCCTCTTTGTTGAATCTTTATAGAATAAGTGTGAAGTGTTTGCTGTGATTTTTCCTTTTTGCTTCCCGATTTAACTATATTCTGTTGAATTGACCCTTCTAAGCATTTGCGTGTACCCGAGTGTGTTAATTCAGTAACGCATTTACCTTATTCTCTCTTGCATTTCTTATCATGCCTTCACTGTTCTTTTATCTCTTGCTGCTTGGAATTCTTAGCTCATATTCTGAGGTGAATATGACTACATCTTATAGCTAAATTGCATATGGTTTGGTGTATTGTAAGTGTTCTGCAAATACCTTATATACGGTTCATCCAATTAGATAAAAATCCTCCTTTTAGCATTACATAGGCATCCTTTTCTTTATCTTTTGTTTGTTTGGGTTTATTATCATTCTGTTATTATCTTGTAGCACCATTTGTCCAAATAAGACTTTTTAGTATTCAGCAACTGTTTGTTAATAGATGTATGTCTTAGGGTGTTTGGACTGTGAAGTGATGGCTGTATAGTGTGTTGTTGTGGGCTTGTGGCAGTTGTGCTTGTTCTTGAATGCCACTGTCCATGGAGAAGAATACTCGGCTCTAATTTGAGGAAGAACTGTGACATTTTCCTCAACTAATTGGGTTCAACATTATTTTTTTGCTATTCTATTCTCTAGAAAAAACAAATGAAGAAATGTATTGTTTTTCTCAACATATTTAGTTTCTATATTGTTACCTGTAGTTTGCTTACGGAATCATGTGAATTCATGTGGATTTTCTTGTAGTCTTTTGGTTCTTCAGTTGTATTTGTACTGATGAGCAAGCTTACTTATTGGACCTGAACATTCAATTTTTTTTATAATAGGAAAGCTGGCGCAGACCCAAGGGTATTGATTCTAGGGTGAGGAGAAAGTTCAAGGGATGTGTTTTGATGCCCAACATTGGATACGGGTCAGACAAGAAGACTCGCCACTATCTTCCCAATGGCTTCAAGAAGTTTGTTGTGCATAATGCTAGTGAGCTCGAGATTCTAATGATGCACAACAGGTAATTTGATAAGCTCGCTTAATCGTCACCTGATTTGTACTATAACTAAGAGTTTAATTTATCTTTTGTCTTGTCATCCAACATGTTTTTCTTTTTTTGCCAGAACTTACTGTGCAGAAATCGCACACAATGTTTCCACTAGGAAGAGGAAAGAAATTGTCGAGCGAGCTGCCCAACTTGATGTTGTCATAACAAACAAGCTTGCTAGGTTGCACAGCCAGGAGGATGAATGAGCATTTTGTCTTTAGATGAGATCTCTATATTGTTTTTGTGTTTGAACCTGTTCCTTGTGTTTTGTTTAATTAGTACTCTGTTTTCCCAAAGTGGATTTTGACACATCCTATTGCTATCAAATGCTTAAATTTTCAGATTTTAGTACACCTTTGTGGTGACAAAGTGGCTGTGGTCATATTACTTCCGTTAATCTTCGTAATTTACTCTGAATGATTAGGTTGAATGTTGGTGCAGCTCTTTATTGCACAATTTAAAGATAAAAATATTTTTCTAGATTGCTTAAGTTGCTTGGGATATTGAAAGTACCACAATGACTTGTAAGAGATGTCAATGCAACCAACTACTATCAAGAGATCGTTTATTGTTTCGTGTTTCTATAATCTTTTCTTCAATTGTGAAAGTTAGAAATTATTAACTTCCAATTTACCTGTTCAATCTGTACTTAGAATATTAGTCCAGTGATTTAGGACGTAGTTTCAGACCATTGAGAGGAGAATAATTTTTGTAGCCATGTTGCTTTTGTATTGATAGATCTGGCAGCACTTGTGCTATTCTGTGTACTTGAATAGACGAACAAATCATTGGTTTCTAAACACTTGACACAGCAAATTCGAACCATTGATGGTAGTCTGGCAGCCGAGTATATTTTCTATGTATCGTCGTAATTTCTCAGTAACTACTTGATACTTTCTTTCATTGTTCACGACGTTCTATTTCTAAAAAGCTTCACTAACTGTTTTCTTGAAACAACTACTTTCCGTTTAAAAAAGAATGATCCTATTTTCTTTTAGTTTGTTTAAAAAAGAATGACTCCTTTTTTTTTTGACACATTTTAACTTTTTACGTGACATGTTTAAGACCACAAGATTAAAGGACATTTGGTACCTTTGACATAACTTTAATTTAGAATCACAAGATTAAAATTTTTTTTTTTTTCTTAACTCCGTTCCTAGTCAAACTAAGTCATTCTTATTAAAAGAGGGAGGGAGTACTATGCATATTGACCTCTCAGCCAAGTGATTCGAGGGAATGTCATGTAGCCTCAACTCCCACATGGATGGTTCTAGCAGACGTTTTATATGATACCAATATGAAATAAAGAAACGACAGTGAAGAAGTTTAGACATGACGGGAGTATCATTCTTCTTTTACTACATGAAAGCAAAGCTATTGTGTGCAAGGACTATTACATTTACAGAAGCAAAAAGAAATGGTTATGGTCATTCTAAGCTACTTGCTAGCAAACTGCCTAGGTACATTTGCAGAAGAGGCCAAACTGCATAACATTAATTGAAAGCACTGTAGGCATACAGAATGGACGATCTCCTATGCTTTCAGAGTGGTAGCAAAAATTCGAAGTTCCTATTCCCCAGACATCATTGTCATAGATATGGTAAGACTTTAAGCAACACATGATCCAGGGCGGATTTCTAAAATGATCATTCATTTCACTATCATCATCGCTTCAGAAGTTCCAAGCAACAAATTCCTCCTTTTTGTTAATGTATAAACAGAGGGGTAGCCGTCAAAAACATTACCTGCAAGTATAGTAGTATCACGTCCAAAACAAGATCGAAAAGTAGTAGCTCAAACAATTAAAGCATGCATAGCAATTTTATGCAATAATATAAACCACAGATATTTAACATCATCTTTTATGTAGCACATCGAGGCCTGCCATCCATAATCTTCAAGTGCCACAATCTCATCATTTCCCAAATCAATTGGTGGATGATTTGGCAAAGTAAATAGTTGTTTGTACAATATCAACAACTATGACACAGGAAGCTTCATTTTGCTTCAAGATAACAAGCCGAACAGTTGAGTATGAGTATAGGTATGTCATATACATCCTCACAAATACATAAAACCATACATAAAATACTGATCCAAGTCCAGGAAACATATTTATACTGAGCTATGTCATGAAACACAGTCCCTAAATGGCTATTAATGTGCTGCAGTATACTTGATAAAGATTGATAAAAGATTTTAAGTACACAAACAATTATTACCGCATCCTCTTTATACAGATATGCATGGATTCTTGCAGTTGGATCCTCTAGGGTCAACCTGATCCTATAAACCCTGAAGGGGAACGGAAATCTTCAGCTAGCCAAGGAAATGCCGCTACCACTCGAACTACACAGTGGAATTTACCTATGACTGCAAGCAATAAGCTCAATGACGTACAACAACAAACAACAACATACCAGTGTAATCCCACAAGTTGGTTTTGGGAGGGTGATGTGTAATGCAGCCTTACCCCTACTTGTGAAGGTAGAGGTTTTTCCAATAGACTCTCAGCTCAAGTAAAACATATCAAAATCAGTAAGAAAAGGAAATACAACAGTTAAAAAGCCATACAATAAGCTCAATGATGTTAAGTGATAAAAGTGTGAAGTCATATATCACATATATGTAGCACAAAAGAAAAAGAATGTTATTAGAATCATCCTAACTCTATAGCTTCTATGATGAAACTGAAAAACAAACTTGCACTACATCAAGCATCAATTTTCCCCACATATTATTCCGTGCGCTCCTTTTCACTATCACTAGTGGAATACAGATACAGTATAATCAGCAGGAGAATGAAACTTATTATTCTTATTTAAGACCGAAGAAAATATATTTCCATAAGAAGCAACTTCACAAAGAGAAGTCATCCAGATCAATAGAATAATCAGGAAGGAATAACATAAAACTGACTGCTAACATTTTTCTCTACTTTTAACGCTGCCAAGTATCCAGAAGATCCACCCAGTTGATATAAACTGTCAACTGATTCTTTAAAGAGATCAAAGCATATCATGCATTGCCATTTTAATAGGATTTTTAGCCATTTCAGCATCAATTATAAATCAAATGAAATGTTAAATGTTTGAGTGTGAAGATGTAAGGTAGTTTGCAACATCGGGGAAAAAAATGGTTCAAAGAAAAAACTACTTCCGCTATCACTACACTCTTCCAGCCTAGCCAGGATCAACTGAAAGCACATAACGCATTAGGATGCCAATGTGTAATAAAAAATCAAAAAGATGCAAGGTTTTTTTTGCAACGTCCAATAATTAAATTGTTAAAGATAGTGTTAATATATCTTCAATACTTGGAATACTAAGAGCGCAAAAGAAGAATAGCGGCCCAGTAAAGTGGTTGAGATACCTTTGGATTAGCCAGAGCTCTCATCAAGGAGACAAAAGGTACATTAGGGTAGTCGGTCTCTGAGAATTTAGGAAATAAAAGAAATGTTAGAATGTGTTATTAAAGCATCAAAAACATTGCTTGAGCATACAAGGCAAAACCTGTTATGTCAGATGGCCAAGGAAAGCTTGACAAAGGCATCCATCCCAATTTGGATTTACGACGCTCATCGTACTGGCTATCAGGGAATTGCAAACAATTGAGGTAAATTCAGAGGGCATGGTATTATATAGATTGTTACAAAACACCTTGCTTCCAAGAGTAGATATGGAACTGATAATTGTGGTGGGCATGAGCATCCATGTTATGAAGTCATGGGCTATGTATGACATGCTTGTCAAATAAAAATGATGACCATCATTTATTATGCAATTGAGTTTCACGCAATTGTTTATTTTTTTTCTTTTTTCTTTTCTGATAGGAGTTGCACACCTACATTATTTTTCTTTAAGAAAATTCCACTCAAGATTGTACCATCTATGTATTAAAACTGGAAGAAGAAATACCTCATGCGCTGTAAAACGATGTCATCTTCATCAGATAAGTAGCAAACCTTAGTAAAGGGCATTAGGACAGCACGCCACAATGCTGCATGAAGTTCACATCTAATGTTAATAAGTTTCACCCACCGATTGCTCTTCAGAAAGTTAAAGCCAAGTTTCTCGTTGCAACGATCAACGGCTACCCACAAGACAGTTCCAAGAGGTGGCAAGGTACAGAGAATATCTCTTTGCAAAGTGAAGGCCACAGGCTGCAATGGAAGTGGGTTTTCCATTTTTCTTCTAGCCTGTAATAACAAAACAATTGGCCACAACATATTAGGATCAGGTACCAAATCATTTATAACATATGAAAAAGCTTTTTGCAAAGAAGCAGGCAAGCAGGTATGCAGTTTACCTCTCTGAAGTAAATATTAGTTCAACAGAGGTTTGATTATATCTTTATATGTATTGGAAGAAGGCAGATATTGTAGGGGCCATTTGAGGCTTTATCTTTCTTGGACCTTCTAATTTAAGTAATACAAATCTTAGTTATCTAGGAAATTTGGTGAAACTCATTAAGACCAGGAAGCAAACAAGTTTGGCCGTTAATGTTTGAAATATTATCAAAGAGCTTCGGCCTATTGAATTATGCTCTTAAGGCCAATTCTTTTGATAAAGCTACAACATCTCCACAGTCATACTACATCCCCTACCCCGACAAAAAGAAAATCCAAAAAGTTCAAATATTGGTCCATCCTAGCTAGAGTACTGCTATAACACCAAGAGAACAAGCTATTGATACATTTGTTTTTGACTCTAGCAATCTGCAGTCTTCCCCTCCTCTCAAAGCATATCTTGTTCTTAACCAATTCTGAGCTTGTTGTTCAACGAATTTACCATTTTGAGAGAACATCATTGAACTATGATATAAATCTAGTACTCCCTCCGTTTCACAAAGAATGGTCTAGTTTGACTTGGCACGGAGTTTAAGAAAATAAAGAAGCCTTTTGAATTTTGGTCCTAAATTAAAGTTATGTCAAATGTACAAAATTGCCCTTTAATGTTGTGGCCTTAAACATGCCACGTGAACAACTGAAATTAAAATGTTACCAAAAGGGTCCTTTTTGAAACTGACTAAAAAGGAA
>JAJJBR010002296.1:0-13560 GCA_022817965.1 Solanum lycopersicoides
TGGCCCTCTTGGAAGCTTGAATGCAATGGCCCTCTCGGCATTTGAAGATGATGGCGCTCTCAACGTTTGAATATGCAATGGCCTCTTGGCGGCTTGAATGCAATGGCCTCTCGGCATTTGAAGATAATGGCCCTCTCGGCGTTTGAAGATGCAATGGTCCTCTCGACTTTTCAAGATGATTGCCCTTCGGCGTTGAAGATGCAATGGTCCTCTCGGCTTTTCAAGATGATGGCCCTCTCGGCGTTTGAAGATGCAATGGCCCTTCGGCATTTGAAGATGATGGCCCTCTCGGCGTTTGAAGATGCAATGGCCCTCGGCATTTGAAGATGATGACCCTTCTCGGCGTTTGAAGATGCAATGTCCCTCTTGGAAACTTGAATGCAATGGCCCTCTCGGCATTTAAAGATAATGGCCCTCTCGGCGTTTGAAGATGCAATGGTCCTCTCGGCTTTTCAAGATGATGGCCCTCTCGGCGTTTGAAGATGCAATGACCCTCTTGGAGGCTTGAATGCAATGGCCCTCTCGGCATTTGAAGATGATGGCCCTCTCGGCGTTTGAAGATGCAATGGCCCTCTTGGCGGCTTGAATGCAATGGCCCTCTCGGATTTTAAAGATGATGGCCCTCTCGGCATTTGACATTATCGTGTATGTTGTCAACGGGATTTGTGAATATTTTCCAATAGTTCTTGATGCTGAAGAAAAATGTAATTTGATTTTTTTTGTACATGTTGAGAGTGATGTCTTCACTTGTTCCCATCTTGAACATTTTGTGTTCAATGTGACTGGTGCTTAGTTGGAGATTTGAACGAGGTGTTGTTGCTCGTATTCTGAACTGCTGCTTTTCTTCTAAAGAACTCCACAGAAAAGTTGTCAATTTCAAGGAGCTACTCGCCCTTTTGAATTTTCCATATTCATTGAATAGAGTAATATGATGATATTGAGGCAATCTTATATACCTGCATCCACAGAAAAATTGTTAGTTCTTAAAACAAACTGATCTGTGTTGATTTCTTCAATCGCTTGCTCCTTCTCTTGATATCTTCAGTTGATCACTCCGATCTCTTTCTTCTTGATAGACATAAGATGAAATTATACCAAAATTTTGACATAATAAGAAATCCTTAAAAAAAACTTTTTGAGAATCAATTTGAAAGAAGTCACTGTCAAATGTCATGTCATGCAAGGCTTAAATGAACGTCCTTGGTTTAAACTTTAGACGTATCCGATAGCTTGTCCTGGAGAATTCAGAAAATCGCTGAAGCTTGAGAAATTTCTGAATTGGCTCTCCCGAAGTCCTCCATAGTCAGAAAGTTTTGTACTTGTCTCTGAAATCCAACAATGTTTGAGATTGCTGAAGTTGACTCTGAACTTTAACGATGCTAGAGATCATTTGAAGTTAGCTTTAAACTTCTGATTATGCTCGAAATGTTCAAAATTAACTACATACTTCTAGTGATGCTTGAAGAAATTTTTGAACCCATTCTCAAAAATTTCTGTCCCAGTTAGATGCCTTGGAGTATCTCAAATATTTGATATATGAGTTGTAGATTTTTTGAGTCTCTCAAATAAAATTCTGCAATTCACCATGTGACTTTAATCTTGACTTGTTAGAGATCTTCTTGAGAATTTTTGAGACCCTCTCAAAATTTTGTCTTGATTAGACGTCTCAACGTATTTCAAACTTTTGATATATGACTTGTAGGAATTTTTGAGACCCCCTCAAAAATTCTGTCCCAGTTGCAACTCACAATATATCTTATGTCTTGAGAATTTTTTAAGTCTCTTCTTGAGAATTTTTGAGTCCCTCTCAAAAATTCTGTCCCAGTTTCTATTGTAATAAAAATAGAAATCTTACGGGAGATATGATCGAACCCTTGTGGCGCCTACGTATCCCGTTGAGGCAGGAATCAGGTCATACGTAGTTCCCCTCTCGAGGATTAACAAAACTAAAAAAATCTGATAAAGAAAATGACCGAGGCCGACATAGGCCGCCTACGTATCTCATTCTTGAGAATTCAGGTCAGACGTAGTTCAAATACAAAAGATAATTCCTAACTATAAAAGATAAGATGATTACAAGCAAATGATGCGATTACAGGGAAAGAAATATAAGAAATTTAAATCTTATAACATCTCTTGATAACACCTGAGTTGATTAACCACTTGAGATGAATGTCTATGCTCAAACTTATCATGCCATCAAAATAATGTATTGATATATTGCCTGAGCAAGTTCTAGAGTTCTCTCTCTGCGCTTCTATCAGATGAACCTCAATTTTGTCTTCTTTGACACATTCATCCTTTGGTAAATTCACTTCTTCTATATCATCCAAATCCGACTTATCTTGATTCTCAAACCATTTTAAATATTTGGCAATGTATCATGCTCTTCTCGTCATACTCTTAGACACATCAATATCTACTTCATTTGTTCATTCAGCTTATGACATGACATGATATTGACAGATTTTAAAATTAATTTTACTAAAACAAACACAAAGGTTGTTAGATAGAAAAGTTAAAGCAAATGGAATAAATTTTCGCATAGAAGAGACTTTCATCGAAAATAAGGAAATACGAACTTTGAACATGATCATGGGCCATTTTGCCTTTTCCAAAATACTACGAGGAAAATAATGTAAAATTCATCTTTGTCTATCAAGATGAACGAAGAGTCAAGAACGGCGTGGAAGTCCAATTAAGAACTTGTTCCATTGGCTCAGCATCTCGTACGATTGATGTCACCTTCAATTCTTCCACTATGACATGTCCTTCTTAAAGAAGATCCCTAGTTTCTTCTCTGAGATTATCATCATGGGCATATTCTTCTACTAGAAAAGACAGATACAAATGGCGAAACATGATTGACCTCCTTCTTGCTCTGATCATCAATTTTCTTCGGCCTCGACCATGTTAATGGTACATTCTCCATGATTCGGCATTGAATCCACATTAGCATTGCCTACGACAGTTTAAAAAGTTATAACCTTTTGATCAATCAAATCTTGAATTTTATGCTTCAAGTTGATGCAATCTTCAGTGGTATGTCCGACACCTCCTGAATGGTAAGCACAATGAAGATCGGCCCTGTAATGTCTGGAATTGACATTTTTTGGGTCAACTGCTTGTATCAGACCGGCTACTTTCAATCTCTCAAAAAGTTGAGTCTGGCTTACAACCAATCGAGTAAAATTCGAGGTTGTTTTCTTTAAGTTTTGGACGAGTAAGATCTTGATTATTTTGTGGAGGTTGAGGTACTTGATGATAAAGTGAGGGATTTTGGCGAGTAGGTGTTGGTGTTCGAAAATTTGGATATTGTGGATTTTGGAAGATTTGAGGAGCATTTGGGTAATTCGGCGATACAATTTTGATAATCGATTGTACATTTGGATAATTTGGCAATGAAGTTTGGTAATTTGGATAATTTTGTGTTGGAGCTTGGTAATTTGAACAACTTAGTGGTGGAGCTTGGTAATTTGGTTTGACATAAAAGATGGGGTAAGGATTTTGTGGAGTTAAGGGGTAGGTTTTGGATGGTAAAGGATTTCGAACATTGTGACCGGCATGCCTCTTTGATTTTTGATTCGATTCAAATGAGATAGAGGAAACATCTTTCCTCTTCTCCTTAATGGTCTTGAGATTCACCTTGGGAAATTATTGGTATGATTTTTCCGGTCTTGAGACCGTCTTCAATAGCTTCACCAATTTTGACTATCTCACTGAACTTTCCTTCTAAAATGAGAAACATCCTACTATAGTACTCCGGGTCTTGAATGCGCACGAAGATTTCAATAATCTCTTTCTCAGTCAGTGGAGGCCTAACCCTTGCAGCCTCTCTTCTCAACGGTAGGCATATTCTCGATAGTTTTCACAAGACTTCTGTTTGATTCTCTCCAAATAGTATCGATCAGGAATGAATTCCACATTGTAACCTAACCTTTCATCGAAGTGTGTAGTAGATGCGATTTTTAGAGGTATGGGTTGAGTTGTTAGAGTAGGAATTTTATAATTGGGAGGAAAATTCTGGAAATTGTTGGTGTTTGGATTTTGAAGAGTAAGTACCTTTTGGCGTGAGGAGCTAGCTTGATGTGGGTTAAGGATGATCGAGTCGATGATGGGAGGTTTTGAATTTGTAGCGGTGGTTGAATTGTTTGCACAACATTTGGAGGCTGGATCGAAAGTAGGAAAATGGAGTGGAGGTCTTCATTGTCTGAAGTAGAAGTGTTGGCAATGATAGCCATATTTATCGAATCTCGGGACTTATCCATTTCAGCCCTCATTTCGGCAATTTGTTGGAACAATTGTGCAATCAGCTTGTTTTGTTCAGCGATGATAGGGTTGTTCCAGTGATTTTGCTCAAATCAGTGTTCTCGACATTTTCAACCACTTTTTCTTTGCCTTTTGATGAACTTTGGTCAAAGAAGGAATCTTTGAAACCTTTAGACCTTGTGAAGTATGGATGTTCAGTCATTTTCTCAACACAGATCAGTTTTATGTACCTGAAAAGGAAAATAACTCAAAAGACAAATGTATTAATTTGTGTCGATGATAAATAATACAAAATATCACACGCATGATCCACAAACACATAAGAGTTGCTCCATTTGAAGATAAAAGAGCCCATATATATGGAAAGGTGACTAAATAGACAGGAATTTGTCTATTTAATTTTGGTAATAGTGAATTGGAAAAGTTAACTTGCGTGGATTCAATGTAATTTACATACTTTTGGTTTTAACTGAGAGGAAACTCTAATTTGCTTGGGAGAGCGAAAAAAAATAGAAAATTTCAAACATATGGACCGAATCTTGAAAGACTGCCTACGTATCTCACGGGGAGAATTCAGGTCCTACGTAGTTCGACCTTCATTTTTGAATCTCTTTTGATCTGAAATGAAAAGTTTACCCCTTTTTTTTTAGATGAGAGAGTAAGATTTAGGATTTGAAAGGGAGTTTGAATATATGTTTTTTTTTTTTTTGGGAAACTAAAGACTCGAAGAATATTTGGACGCACTTTTGATAGTGACTTGATATTTATGCTTAGAGTTTCTAAAAATTATATGAAGAGAGTGAGCTACAATATCTCCAAATAAAACAACATTTTCACATAAGTAGTTATAACACATAAACAATTATTTCGTATTCTAAATAAATATGTGACCCTTTTTTGCCAAGGGTAGGCCTAACGATTCAAAGAATGTGATTATGATAGATTGATCTGAGCCATTAATTTGTGACAACTCGAGTTTTCATTGAATGGAACTCACTATGTCAAAATTAGGCTTGGGTCCGTCTAACATTGTCACTTTGCACAAAACATGCTCGTCAGTCGTTGGGTCGTGAAACCCGTTGACATAAGGGTGGACTTCTTAAATGTCGAATCGATACCCATGATCGATCCACCTAAGGCATATGCATGCATGACATAAATTGAGGGGTGGTTTAGCTCTATCTTATGTTTTCTAAGATTTGGCTTTCTAGACACAAGGTTCCCGAGTGGACAACTCGAGTGAGAAGGCTACGCGGTTACACGAAAAAATATCCGGACACCCCGCGCATATGCCAACTCTCCTAACTTTAGGAATTTTGAAAGAAGTTTGCGGGTGCACAAAGCACACCTCGCGTGTACGTGTGATAGTGTGAATTTCGAATAAGTGGAGAAATATGAACGAAATGACAGTTTATAAAGCAGTAACAAATATATAATTTATGAAAACAATAACAAATAAACAATTTATATCACATAAGTATAAAAAAAAGACATTAGGGATGCAATATAAGCTAACAAGTAAGCATATGCTAAAAACATTAATAACTAACCTAAGTCTATTATGGTTAGAACCTATTAAATCCCCAGCGGAGTCGCCATTTCTGTTATGCCGTAATTTTTACTATCTTTAGAAAAATCACTTTTTTTGAAATGTTCTAAGTATAAAACAATTTGAGAAAATACTTAGAAAAGAGTCGCCACTTAATTTTTTAAAGAAATTAAGAAAACTTAATTTAAAAAGATTTTAACAGATTAAATCTTAATAAATTTAGAGAAAATGGGTAAGAGGTTCTTATTTACGCTTCAAGAAGGTTTTTAAGGCATTTGAAGCGTCCGCTAACATGCGGTTATCCTACGACTTAGGTTAATTATTTTGACTATTTTTTTAAAAAATATTTAATATAGAAATAATATTATTAATTTACAATACTCGATTAACTTGAAAAAATAACTAAAAGAATATATATATATATATATATATATATATATATATATATATATATATATATATATATATATATATATATATATATTTTAGAAAATGAATCTTAATTGAAACATTTGAATATAATACAAGTGACTAGAATTTTAACAAGACTAGATTTGTTAAAAACTTATTTGACGCATTTTTTAAAATAATATTTTAAACTAAATTGGTCAATTAAAACATAAGACTATTTTAAGTTAATTGAAGGTTAAGTAAAAGTTTTCAAATAAACAAAACCAAGTGTTGACAAAAATGAAATTTATTTAAACATACTAACATAAAGAATATAGTTCATCTCTTGGGGAATTAATTAAGTTATTTAATAATTCTAAATTTAGAGTTAATAAAAAAAAAATAATAACAATTAAATAATAAAGGAGTAAAGGAGCAAATGAATTTGAGCCCCCTTTTGGTCCAATTTTGCTGGAAATTTGGGATTTTGACCCAATTCCCGTTTTTGTATACACTTGTCGTATATCAGTGTATATCAACGTGTATACCAGATCTTTGCGTGTATCTCCTGCTTCCGAACACCTGTAATTTACCTCATCTCTGCATTTTCATATTTTTGGATACCTATTTGCTTCCACGAACCTGTATATCAGTGTATAAATGTTGTATACATCATGTATACAATCCATTTCTCGGGCTTTTGAACATTTCCAGCAGCATGTTGGGTCTCTGGGACCTATAACAGCTTCCAAAGCATAGAGGGGCTGACTCGAGGAATGGAGAAGACAAAGATCGAGCCTTTATGGCTCAACTTGGAAAATGCAAGGTAGATGAGCCGGAGGACTCGATCCGAGAGATTTATGCAAGAAAAAAAAGATGAAATGATTAGGACGGAGAAATTGATCATAACAACTCAACATAATAACAAAAAAAACACTAACATATTAACAACTCATACAATTTGGAATTAAATAATAAAGCATTAAGAACGAAAGGTGTTCGGATCGAAATTAGTATTACCTTTTAGGGGGCAACGTTCCGGGACGAACGAGCTTGACCACAAAGCAACTTTCACCACGAATTTCGACTACACAAGATTCCGATGAACTCGAAAAAATTGAAAATTATATTATATATATTTTTTGAACTCTTGACCTTAAACTTTTGAAGACATTTGAGGCGTGTATATTTTAGATGAAAAAATCTTCCTATCGATTTTTTTTTTCTCTTCTCTAAAAAATAAAAATTCCCCTATCAATTTTTTTTTTCTTCAAAAAAATCCGATCTCCTCTAACTTTATTTTTTCTCACCACCAATTTTTCTCTGCCTCTCCTTTCTCTTGGCTTGTTAAGAGTATATAGGAAGAACAATGAATTCATTAAGAGGGGAAACATACAGTTTTTTTTTTTTTTTTCTTGGAATGATTTTTTTGAAATTCAAAATTTGTACAAAGTTCCCCTAATCTCTGCTCAAAATCAGGAAAAAAGTTGACTCTTGCGTATGAGAGAGTACTGTTGGCGCAATTTCCGGGTTTGGTAAGCAGTGATTTGCTGCTTGATTTTTGGGGAAGAAGTCATTGGTGTACAGGGATGAAGATGAAGAAGAAGAACGTACAGGGTATGTGGGTTTTTGGTATTGCAGGAAGATTAAAGTGTGGGTGGACCCTTTTACTTTTGGGTTAAAATTGGTGTATTGCTATTGGGCTTGATATTTAAAGGGAATGGGAATTATTATTGTTGGAATTGGGCTGAGATTTTTGGTGACTTGAAAGTAGGCTGAAAGAAAATTATATTGGGCCGCTGACTTTGAAGAAAAAAGGCCCAAAGCTTGGTCTTTTGAAGGGTTTAAGAAGTGACCCAAAATTGTTTATAAATTAATTAAGGAGTTTCTAAATCTTAACAAAATAAAATAATTAATTCTATTATAAGATAATTAACTCAAAATATAAATTATAAATTAGCTAAACTAATTAATCAAATATTAAGTTAAACTAAAATCTTTTGAGATGATTTTCAAACATTAATAAATATATGCAAAATCATATGGAATATGTAAATTATTTTTTAACGTTTTAAAATAATGACAAAATTACTTAAAATAACTCGAAAACTATTTAAAATTTTATAATGTTAATTATTTCAAATCGTTTGAAATTTAAGAAGCTCGATGACTAATTTATATTGTGGAAGGCCAAAATTGGGTGTCAACAACTAGTAATTTTCTTCACATTGATTTTAGAAACGAAAGTGAGAGTATAAGAAAAAGCTTAAAGCATTATTTAAAAATGAGTTTAAGAGAAGTTAAATGTTATTGAATGTATCACTTTTACATTTACAAAGAGAGCACAATTTCCAGAAAAGTATTGTAGGAGTTTTAAGAGGAATCAACAACAAGATTGTGTACCTTGTAATTCACAGCGGAAGTCGTCGATCTGCTTCTTTAACAGGTTGGTGCTCAAGTCCATCTTTGAATCACTAGGAAACAAAGATTTTGTTTACAAACTAGAAGTCTGTTTTTGTGTGTTGATGAATATGTTTAAGCAACTCAATACTTTTGTTTCTAGACTGA
This sequence comes from Solanum lycopersicoides, assembly GCA_022817965.1. NCBI lineage: Eukaryota > Viridiplantae > Streptophyta > Magnoliopsida > Solanales > Solanaceae > Solanum > Solanum lycopersicoides. Next base: position 8,777 of record JAJJBR010002296.1, read on the forward strand.
ACGCTTGTTTTTTTTTTTGATTTTCTGTTTCACAGTTTTTTCTCTCTTTTCACGTTTAACGTTCCACTTATCACGTTTCACGTTTCTTAGATAATGCTCCCACTAGGAGTCTTTTTAGAGAGGGGTTGAACAGTTACAATGTAATTGCTCTGTCTTATCTTTTAAAAGATTTATCCTAATTAATTAACTCATTAATTAATTAATTGGATAAGACATTAAAACAAATTGGGTCAGACCAGGTCGATCCACATGGGCGAACCATGAACCAAAACTTACATCTCCCACTTCGCACATGGTGGACAAGACCCAAGTAAAAAATTATATCAATCAGACACACAATTCATACGACAAATAGTTCGTGCGACTTGTGAGCATGAATGACTAATCTTTAAGTTTTTTCAAGCCCTGTATATGAACTCAATCACATGTGGAAATAATTCAATACTATTAAAGAACACTATTACTCACAATACCCCAGACATTATTCACTACTTCAGTAGTTACTTATTATATCCCTCAACCTCTTAAAGAGGTGAACTCGAGTTCATGTTTAACTTTATACACACAATAACACTTGAGTGTAATAGTCGGCTTATGTTTACAAGTTGAATTGCTCATTCAATCATCTTCCCTTTCTACTCGAATCTATCTGTTCCATATCAACTGCTTTTCTAGACATGTACTGCATTGCCGAATTGTTCATGGCTATTGGTAACATGCTAAAGTAGCAACACCGATTGAAACTTCAAGAAACAGCAAAAGGTCAAAGGGTATTTCATTGAAAAGTTATTTTAACTTTTCTGGGTCTCACACAATGAAGAAGCTGGGAATATTCTTTCATTGACCCATTTATCGCTATACACACGTGGTTGAAACACGTGCTACGATGTTTACACCTCAAATTGGTGTATGTGTCTCATTCTATTGATTATTCAACATCGTACAGACCTTGGTCTAAGACATCTCCAGATGTTTAACCCTAGTTTCTCTCTTCAGTGATCTTTAAGCTTATTTCTTAGAGAAACGTTTATCTGGATCATAAAACAAGTCATAAAATGGTGGTGAAATTCATCTCTTCACATTCCCCGACGTAAGAGGCGATTGCTCGTGTGAGAGAGAAAATCTCGCGACTTGTTCGACACATTATATATCTTATATATTATCACATGCATACTACATTTGAACATAAATTCAATAGTTTTATATAAAAAGAGAATATCAAAATAATCAAGTTAGTTTACAATACTAAAATATCATCATGCTCTACGTAAATCTAGAGCCTTAACATGTTTTTCAAACAAGCCTCTAGAGATGGCCTTCCAAAAGAAAAATCAACTATTATTTCACGTATATGAATGTATTGTGAAGTTATTTCTCCACTTGCCACTGTGTTTCTCACAAATTTATATTTGATGTCACTGAGTTTGGTTCTTACGTGATACTTAGGATCCTTTATGTATGTGATAGTCGCTTGACTATCATAATATAGAATCATTGGACCATTAGAATTCTTTGCAAATATTCAAATGTTCTAAGAATCTCTTTTACCAAATACCTTTTTGTAATGCACACACACATGCCACAAATTCAGATTCCATGGTTGAAAGAGCTGTGCAATTTTGCTTCTTACTTTTCCATGAAATAGTACCACCATTTTGTAAGAAAGTAAAACCAGATGTTGATTTTCTATCATCCCGGTCACCAGTCCAATCAATATCCATATAAACTTTTATGAATAAATAAAATGCACTATAACACAATATATGATCTGCAGTTCTCTTCAGATATCAAAATATTCTCTTTACTACTTTCCAGTGATCCTTTCTAATATAGGATTGGTATCTGCTAACTAGACTTATGGCATAACAAATGTCTGGGTGAGTACACATCATAGCATACATCAAACTCCCGATTGCACTAAAATAAGAAACTCGAGACATGTCTTTCTATTGACCCATCCGATTTACATTTAACTTTAAGAATTCATTTTTTCCCAATATCTTAACGTTTCTTAGGATGGTCAACAAGATTCCAGACTTTGTTGGTTTTCATATGCTCTAATTCTTCTTTCATCGATTTTAATCATTCATCCCTTTTAGGGCTTGATAACGTCTCTGTTACATAATTATGTTCATCCAATTTCGTAGGAGATACCAAGAAAACACAATCCTCAATTTCATAAGATTGTTTAGGTACACCTTTTCTTGTACTCTTATAGATTTGAAGCTCAGATTCCTCTATAGGATTTTTGGATTCTTAACTCCCACTTGGACCAGGAATCATTTCTTGATTCATTGAATTATCAAGTATGTTTGACAAAATTATCTGATCTTCTGAATTCAACATTTCGTACAGAGGTTGGGATTCATAACTGCCACTTGGTCCAGGAATCATTTCTTGATCCATTGAATTATCAAGTACGTTTGACAACATTATCTTATCTTCTGAATTCAACATTTCGTACAAACGTTCAACTTCATTTATATATTTTTTAAAACACTCAAGTGCTTTAATGAAGTATGAAGCACCAGACCTTGCCTTTACATTCATTGGACCACAATTATCATAATGAATTAATTGAAGTGGGAGTTGAACTCTCTTAGTCTCCCAAATGGTTTACGCGTAATCTTTCTTGCAAGACAATTTTCATAAGTTAGCATTTCAATTTTGGTGAAAGAACCTAAATGTCCTTCTTTTGCCAACTTTTTCATTCAATCTTGCCCTATGTGACTTATTCTAGCATGCCATGTCTGTTATTGACATAATTAGGCAAAAATTTTAATAATTATGCATGTGACATACACATTCAAGCAAATCAATTCTCATAAAGATTTCATATTTAAATGTAAAATCGAAAGGACACTTAAGCGTCCATTTATCATCTACGAATTAAGTATTTAAACAAAATTTGAAATTAACTTCTTAATGTGTATACTAATTTATTTTAGACTATAATCACACAGATTTTAATGTCTAATTATTAAACACCATATTATATTGTGCAATAGATAATCATTCACTTATTCAAAATAAAAGAGAATAAAACTCAAAAGATTCATACTAAAGCACAATTAAAGATGTTCACTTCAAAGTTTAATAAAAAATTACAATAATAATAAAAAAATATTCTGATAAAAAAAAGGAGTATGTGAATACACCGTGAATGAAGTTTTACCCACTTAACTCCTATTTTTACATAGTACTTCCATAATTTTTCATTATCCCCAATTTCAATTTTAACTTCATTCAGTTCATTCTTCCAGTATTATGGCAAGGAATGATGCAAAATATCATACTCTTCTCTCTCTGAAACTTGAATTCCATTTTCATTAAGCTTTTCAAATTTTTTGACAAAGATCTGGAGGAATCCTATTAAACAACCAAGGGGATCCATCTTTAAAGACTTAAACTCTCTTAGATCTTTCTCTCAGATCTTTTTCTCTTTTTCTTCGAATGGTAATTTCATTCCTTAATATACTTTGTGTATCTTTTGGAACACCAATCTGCACGACTTCTCACCTTCGAAAATACATCTTACGGCGGGTTGCTCTTCGACCTCGTCCTTTTGCTCTACTTTGAGAACTCCCACTTGGAGTAACTTGAGCATGTTCCTTTTCAGACACATTTGAAATTGGAACAAAAACAAATATAGTTAAACCATTTAATGTGACAACATATGACACAAATTTCTCATAAAAGGCAAGAAACTGCTTAAGAAACATTAGGACTAAACGAATACACAAGACTAATAATATCCTAAAGAGGACATATATAAAAAAGATTTTGAATAGGACTCTAATATCAATCCAAAAATAAATAATAAAAAAAATGTTTTTTTTGCTCAACTTAAAAAATTCATATCTTACTCGTTTTAAGTCTGTTTCTCTATTATAATATATTTTCGGAAAGCTTAATACTAGCAAATATTAAAAAAATGAAGTTTACATTCAAAAACTGCACAATAAAGTTTCAGATTGCTCCATACAGATGCAATTTTTTCGGAAAGCTGTCAAAAAAATAGCCATTTTTTAAACAATTCGTATCTAACTCGTTTTAATTCCTTTTTTCTATTATAATATTTTTCCACAAGATATGCACAACCAGATTATGATCTAATAGGTTTCGACCAAAAATATCTTTTCAAACAATTTCTAAACTACGCTATAAACAGAAGCAGTTTCTTTTAAAAACATAAAATAAAAATTGCAGAGTAATTTCATCATAGTAGGACATGTAATCCTATCTCTTTTATTATTCACAATCAAATAGAATTTGAATCCTATTTACGATATTTTAATTGTACAATTAAACGTCAAATAAAAATTTAACTTTTTTTCAAAACTTTTTCTTCTTCTTTCTATTCACTGATTTTAAAATAAACATACTCAATTTATTTTCTTATAAACATACAAAGTGAATAGCAAGAAATTAACGTATAATGAGATTAATAGCAATTGCTCTGATACCATTGTAGGAATTTTAAGAGGAATCAACAATAAGATGTGTGTAACTTGTAATTCACAGCGGAAGTCGTCGATCTACTTCTTTGACAGGTTGGTGCTCAAGTTCATCTTTGAATCACTAGAAAACAAAGATTTTTCTTCACAAACTAGAAGTCTGTTTTTGTGTGTTGATGAATCTGCCTAAGAAACTCAATACTTTTGTTTCTAGACTGAACGCTTGTTTTTTTTTTTTTGATTTTCCGTTTCACAATTTTTCCTCTCTTTTAAGGTTTAAGTTCCACGTCTCACGTTGCATGTTTCTTAGATAATGCTTCCATTAGG
>JAJJBR010002298.1:15000-21223 GCA_022817965.1 Solanum lycopersicoides
GGTATTGGGTAGCATTAAAGGCTTTTTCATTAGCGAAATCTCTTTCTACCGGTAATTCAAAAAGTTTTTTTGTACGCCAAACAAAAATAAATAAGTAATAAAACGTTAGAATAATTTGAATCAACTTGAAAAAAATTATTCAATTATTCTTCAATTATTATCTAATTGAATATAATTGAATAATTGAACAATTTCCCTTTCCTATTTGATATTGATTAGCTCACCAATCCATATATAACGGAACTCTATTCGCTTTTCTGATTGATATAGAAAATAATAGAATTAGGAAATCCTCTATTTACTATTCACTGAATAATAACTTTTTTGTTGACAAAAGAATAAAGACCATTTCTATTCCAAGGTGGGGAGTTTTATTTTCCCCATCGACCTATTTGCAGAATAAAATGCAAATAAAATTCTCTATTTGCATGTCTATAGAAGAACGTATATAAAAATCTTTAGTGAAAGTTAAGAACTCATTGAAAGTAATTGATTCTATTTTGAAACCTTTTTGTTTTCTCGAACTTTCTCACTTTTAATTTTCTCTGAATTATTATATAGACCCCCATGTATATCTTGCCCTTAACCCAATAGAGAAAATTGCTTAATGAAATTTTGTATGACTAATTGTGAATTTTTAGCGATGCAAAATTGGTTCTTTTCTTTCTATTTTGTCGTCAAAATCCCTTTTTTGTTTTATTTTAGATTTATAAAAAAAAAAAATAAAATAAGAAATTGCTGCTTAAACAATGAAAACAAAAACTTTTTGAACTCTATTCCTTAATTGAGTATAGAACGGTTTAGTTACAAGAGTTGAATTCGAGGAAAGCAGAAAATATAGGAAAGGCCCAGGTTAAATAAAAAAAACTAAGACTCTAAACTCAAATCAAAAATAATGAACCTTCAACCTCAAATTCCTATTTGAACAACTTTTTATTGGTATTGATCCATTTGAATCATTACTAAACTAAAATAGCTTACTCAATCTCGACGATTGCTTATTCATAGGCTATTATGAGTTCAAGACAAGCCGCTATGGTGAAATTGGTAGACACGCTGCTCTTAGGAAGCAGTGCTAATGCATCTCGGTTCGAGTCCGAGTGGCGGCATACCATCTTCTAAAAAGGATAAATAGATCTTATAATGAATTCAATTCCCGATTTCCATTTTAGAATTATGTAATTAAGGGACTCTTCTTTTTTAAGATTTTTTATGATATTTTCAACCTTAGAGCATATATTAACTCACATTTCCTTTTCGATCGTTTCAATTGTAATTACAATTCATTTGATAACCTTTTTAGTCGATGAAATTGTAAAACTATACGATTCGTCAGAAAAGGGCATAATAGTTACTTTTTTCTGTATAACAGGATTATTAGTTACTCGTTGGGTTTCTTCAGGACATTTCCCACTAAGCGATTTATATGAATCATTAATTTTCCTTTCATGGAGTTTCTCCCTTATTCATATAATTCCATATTTCAAAAAAAATGTTTTAATTTTAAGTAAAATAACTGGACCAAGTGCTATTTTGACCCAAGGCTTTGCTACTTCAGGTATTTTAACTGAAATACACCAATCTGGAATCTTAGTACCTGCTCTTCAATCTGAGTGGTTAATAATGCACGTAAGTATGATGATATTGGGCTATGCAGCCCTTTTATGTGGATCGTTATTATCAGTAGCACTTCTAGTGATTACATTTCGAAAAAACAGAAAGCTTTTTTCTAAGAGCAATGTTTTTTTAAACGAGTCATTTTTCTTGGGTGAAAATGTTGTCGAAAATACTTCGTTTTTTTGTGCTAAAAATTATTACAGGTCCCAATTGATTCAACAATTGGATTATTGGAGTTATCGGGTTATTAGTTTAGGATTTACTTTTTTAACCATAGGAATCCTTTCGGGAGCGGTATGGGCTAATGAAGCGTGGGGTTCCTATTGGAATTGGGATCCAAAAGAAACTTGGGCATTTATTACTTGGATCGTATTTGCCATTTATTTACATACTCGAACAAATAGAAATTTGCGGGGTCCAAATTCTGCAATTGTAGCGTCGATAGGTTTTCTTATAATTTGGATATGCTATTTTGGGGTCAATCTATTAGGAATAGGGTTACATAGTTATGGTTCTTTTCCATCAACATTTAATTGAATTCAAGACAAGTTATTACAAATACAAGAGCGGGCGACGCATTGTATGAACCAGCATGCGGACCGTGTGAATCAAATATTGTATTGATGATTCACACGGTTTTCTACCATATGTAGTTCAATTTCATTGTTTTTACTTAATTCTTAAGTTAAGAGAAGAAAAAAAGAAGACTTTTTTTCATTGTCCAAGAATGTTTTTAAAAACAAACATAGGTTTTTTTATTTCAGTCATCCAATTATCTATAAAAAAAATTAGATAGAATAACTTCGACCTTGTCAACTGCTAATGAAAGAACGAAATCGGGGTATATACCAATACCTATTACGGGTAAAAAGATGGAGATCGAAAGAAATAACTCTCGCGGTCCAGAATCAAAAAAAGAATCCTTCGGGACGTTAAATAGCTTGTATCCATAGAACATCTGGCGTGGCATAGATAATGAATAAATAGGAGTTAATATAATTCCAATTGCCATTACAAAAGTAATTAGTAGTTTTGGCATTAAAAGATATTTTTGGCCGGTAATTATTCCAAAAAATACTATCAATTCGGCAACAAAACCACTCATACCTGGTAATGCAAGGGAAGCCATCGAAAAGCTACTGAACATCGTGAACATTTTTGGCATTGGAATAGCTATTCCGCCCATTTCGTCAAGATAAACAAGGCGGATTCTATCATAAGTCGTTCCCGCCAAGAAAAAAAGTGCAGCACCAATAAATCCATGAGAGATTATTTGTAAAAGGGCTCCATTTAGTCCCGTATCGGTTAGAGAACTAATTCCTATAATTATGAAACCCATATGAGAGACAGAGGAATAGGCTATTCTTTTTTTTAAATTCCGTTGGCCAAGAGATGTTGAAGCTGCATAGATTATTTGTATTGTACCTATTATCATCAACCAAGGAGAAAATATAGAATGGGCATGAGGTAATAATTCCATATTGATTCGAATTAATCCATACGCTCCCATTTTTAATAAGATTCCGGCTAGAAGCATACAAGTACTGTAATGTGCTTCTCCATGGGTATCTGGTAACCATGTGTGTAGGGGGATAATGGGCGATTTGACAGCAAAAGCAATAAAAAATCCAATATAGAAGATTATTTCTAAAACCACAGGATATGACTGATTAACTGATGTTTCAAAATTTAATGTTGGTTCATTAGAACCATATAAAGCAACACCCAAAACTCCCATTAAGAGAAAAACGGAACCCCCCGCCGTGTACAAAATAAATTTTGTAGCTGAGTACAGACGTTTCTTTCCTCCCCACATGGCTAGAAGTAGATAAACAGGAATTAATTCTAACTCCCACATGATGAAAAAAAGTAAAAGGTCCCGAGACGAAAATGATCCAATTTGACCACTGTACATTGCTAACATGAGAAAATGGAATAATCTAGAATCTCGAGTAACTGGCCAAGCCGCTAAAGTCGCTAAAGTAGTGATAAATCCTGTTAATAAAATGGGTCCTATAGAAAGTCCATCTATTCCTAATCTCCAATGGAAATCAAAAAAATCGATCCATTTATAATCCTCTACTAGTTGGATTAATGGATCATCCGATTGGAAATGATAACAAAATGCATAAGTTGTTAGAAGGAGTTCTAAAATACATATACATATCGTATACCACCTAATTACCCTATTTCCTTTATGGGGAAGAAAGAAAATTAAAGAACCCGCAAATATCGGAAAAACGACAATTATTGTTAACCAAGGAAAATAATTCGTAGTAAAGACAAGATACACTTGGACCAAAAAAACCCGTGCTCAAAATATTTTTATTTTCGAGCACAGGTTTGTCGGTAAAAAAATTAAATGGATTCAAGTAGAGTTTTCTCGAACGTATCAATAAGCTAGACCCATACTGCGAGTTGTTTCATGCCATAAATAAACTCGGACACTCAAGAAATCTGTTGGACAGGCGGATTCACATCTCTTACAACCAACACAGTCCTCTGTTCGTGGAGCAGAAGCAATTTGTTTAGCCTTACAACCGTCCCAAGGTATCATTTCTAATACATCAGTGGGGCAGGCTCGGACACATTGAGTACATCCTATACACGTATCATAAATCTTTACTGAATGTGACATTGGGCCTATACGTTTTTGAATGTTCTAAATTTTCGATCTAGTAAACTTAGAAACGAATCATATATTTAGATACCAGATGAATCAATGAGTTATCATAATTTTCTAATCAACCCCTTTCTGGATTGGTTTATGAGATATGAGAGAGGCCAAAATACTTTGATTTCTTATGTTTTGCAAACAAGATCATACTTTACGTAGTAAACATGCTAATTAAAATCGATTTCTCAATATTAGAATCTAGATGATTAATATTAATTATTCAACAAATTTGATTGGTTGATACGAGTTGATTTTCTGTTACGGTAAATTGATGAAACAATAGCCAGGCCGATGGCTGCTTCAGCGGCTGCAATAGCTATAACAAAAATTGAGAAAATGTCTCCCTTTAATTGACGATTATCAAAAAAATCAGAAAATGTTACAAAATTTATATTAACTGCATTCAATATAAGTTCAAGACACATAAGGGCTCTAACCATATTTCGACTTGTGATCAATCCATAGATACCGATAGAAAATAAATAGGCACTCAAAACAAGTACATGTTCGAGAATCATTAAACAACTCCTTATCAATCCCGACTCCTTTCAATATGAACAACAATTCAACTAACTTAATTGACTAGTATATAACAAGTATGGAACAAAGAAATATATTGGTACTAGATTGACCTAAAGTCTTTCTATTTATCCAGCTAGAATTCAAATAGAATTGAAGGAAAATTAATGTGATAAGACAGAACAAAATTTTATTTGAATTCCAAGTTTTAATAGAAATTTTTTATTGACGAGCTACAGCAATTGCACCTATTAAAGCAACTAAAAGGATTATGGAAATAAGTTCAAATGGGAGAAAAAAATCTGTTGATAAATGAATTCCAATTTGTTGACTATTACTTAGAAAATCTTGCTCTATAATCTGGTTTGATCTTGTAGTCCAAATAATCCCGTACCATGACGTATCTGAAATAGTAGTAATTAGTGAAATAAAAAGACTTATACAAACCATCGAAGTAATTCCATCTCCTACGGTCCAAAGATGAAAATCCTTGTAATATTCTGAGCCATTCATGAACATCACAGCAAAAATGATTAAAACATTTATAGCTCCTACGTAAATAAGTAGCTGCGCAGCAGCTACAAAATAGGCGTTAGATAGAATATAGAATAACGATGTACAAACAAGAACCAATCCCAAGGAAAAGGCCGAATAAATTGGATTGGGAAGTAATACCACTCCTAGACCCCCTAATATAAGACCCGATCCTAGAAAGACTAAAAGAAAATCATGTATTGGTTCAGATAAATCCATTTTTATAAAAAATCAAAAACGAAGAATTTCATGACTTTATTGACCTGACCAGGAAAAAAGCAGTTTTTCTATTTTTTATGATACTTTGAAATTGTTAATTGAATGAAAGTCTAATGGGTATGAATTGACGTAGATGCTTTTATTTTATTGGACCACTATCCATTCTTTATTCGTCGAAAGAGTAGTTTAAACCTATCTATTTTTGATATCATTTATCTACTTTGAAACCATTACTATTATAATATATAATATTGAACTCGGTTTTGTTTTCAATCTAAATTAAGCTAGGAGTCTCATTAAGAAACCACTAGTTTGAATTGCCCAAGCAAAAATCTCATTGTTTTAGATCCGAACTAAGCCTTCGTAATTCGTAATTTTTTTGAATCGAATTAAGGGTTTATTCATTGTTTATTTGAGGTAAATTCGAAATTGTTCGAATTGTGTAATCATCAATTACTGACATTGGTAAGCGACCCAAAGCGATTTGATTATAATTCAATTCGTGACGATCATAAGTAGAAAGTTCATATTCTCGGTCATTGATAAACAATTTGTTGGGCAATACTCAACGCAATTACACAAAATATACAGATTCCAAAATCAATACTGTAATTAAGCAATCGTTTCTTTCGAATATCAGTTTCCAACTTCCAATCA
>JAJJBR010002299.1:0-12329 GCA_022817965.1 Solanum lycopersicoides
ACAAGCCAATGAGACCAGAAGAAACCACTGTGAGTCCATGTTCTTTCTAACAGCAAAAGACTGAACAAGATAGAGAAGTGAACATTATAGCTATTTGTAGTTCCCATAGACAGCAGTGGCTGATTTCATCAAAGGTGTAGGAACAAAGTTATGTGGAAGTGCTCACAACTCTTATTAGTTTTCAACAAAGACAAGACATAAATGGGTATATTCAAATGCTGTGTTCATCTCAATGTCTGGGACTTCACTACAACATATCATTCAAAACTAAACTAGAAAAAGAGGAGGAGCTATTGTAATATGAAAGAAAAGGGTTTGAAATTAAACTTTATTCTCACTAAAATAGTCCTGCTCGGCACTCAAGCCACTTCACTCAATAGAGGTTCTTTGAGGACTAGAAACACTTGCTTGTTCTTCCTTTCCAATTTACAAGTTCCAAAAATACAAGCTGGAATCTCTATCCATATCTATCTATTTGCCTTCTCAACAGTTCTCTGCTCTTGCCAACATTCTGATGCTCCGTTTACTGACCCTGGCATGGTCCAAGATACCCAAAGGCAAGCCAAGGTAGATAGTGAGACTGAAAGATGTTTCCACCTTACAGCCCAAAATGCTGGTAGAATCTGTACGTTTAAAGGTAATATCATTCTGGTCGTTTACAGCTTAATATGCACAAGCAATCTATTTAACACATGCCCTCAAGTAGCTTCAGCAAGAAAGGCCAGCTAACATGGTCATATGCCTTGAAGTCTAATTTGCACATCCCCAGCATCAATAGACTTTACCTTGGATTCCAAGTTCAAATTAGCTACTAGCACTCCCACAAAGAAAAAAATTTTGTGATTTAGATACCAATTTGTCTATTATTGCCCTCAACCTTCCATTGAAGATTTTGGCAATAATCTTGTAACTTTTGCCAAATAGAATAGAAGTCAAAAGACTCTAATCAACACACTTTCCTCTTCAGGGATTATAGCAATAAAAATCGCATTTAGGCTTATATATAGTTTCTTCACCTTAAGAAAATATTTGAAGCTGATCTTTGAATCTTCCTTAATGATTGGTCAACATCTTCTTGATGCCTTTAATGGAGCTAGCAAATCACCCTCTTAGTAACTATGTTCTATTTGCATCTTCGTGAGCTTGCTAATGACATTACTTACTTCATCAAGAAAAAGATGATAGGACAACATATTCAACAAAAAGTCCTTGGTGAAACTATCGAATTCCAGAAACTTCATTTCGTACACTGCTTAGATAGCAAGCCATACATTTTCTCAGTGAAAGGTCTTTCAACTCGGTCCTCTTCCGCTCCACTTATAATGTGTTCCCCAGTTCCTCAACATACCATCCAGGCCTTCACTTCTTTGTTTCTCTGAACAATTTTTTGTAGAATACCAGAATTTCAACATTTTGCTATTTGTTTTAAGTACTACTTGGAAAATACACCTGCCAATCTATATCTTAAACTCCCTGATCTGTCATATGGAGTCTCATACAACATACAGAGGAACCTATTAATAAATAAAAAATATAGAGGAGGTGTTGCACCGAAACGCTCAGAAGTAATTCAATTCCTTTACACTCTTTGTTCTCTATCTACCAAGACTGGCTATCGATTGCTATTTTCTATAAGTTAAATATTAATCACTTTATCTACACTAAAAAATAAAGCTCCAAACATCATTTTATTTTAAAGTAACAAGTACATCAAACAACAAGAAACATTATCAAACCATACTGCTAGGTTACTTTTCATTTTGACAGATCAAAAGCACAATCGTCACAGCAGAATATACAATAGACATGAGGTGCATACTGATCTTGCCAGATGAACATTTGCTCCTGATATACAAAGCATCTTTCAAGGCCTTTGCCTTGCTAATTGTTATGAAAGATCCTCTGGTAGTAACAGTTAAGTAGGCAAAGGCCAAAGGAGCACAATACACAAAAAGAATCAATTTGCATACAATCATACAGCAGAAACTACACACACATATGAATCAATACTCATCTGGTAAAAACAATACTCCGAGGTGAGGGGACTCTAAAACACATAAGGAAATGATAATGACAAGGCGGTTCTCAGTATAACCATTAGATCAGAATGTACAAGACATGTGAAACAGATAAACTCATCCTACCAGATTGAACATGCTCCTGTAATAACACTTAGCTAAGCAGCGGCCAAGGGGAGTCCAGAAAAGAAAGATTTTTTCCTTTTAGACTCTGGGATAAAGACACAATTTTTATGAAAAATTGTTAAAAAACTTCAATTCATGTTAACCAAAAACAATGTTCCCTTCCTTTTCTGATATTTTTATAACGGATTAATTCAATGAATTAGAATGAATCAACTGATTGGTGGTCTATATCTTTTAAACTATAGTTAATGGATACTCTTAAATCATAATTGTAATTATATAGACTATGATTCCATTCCAGAATTTTTTTAAAGTATACACAATAAGAACCGATAACACCAAGTCAATTTATGTACAACCATAACTGCAGAAGCTACATCACATATGAATCAGATACTCATCTGGGAATGATAATACTACTAGGTGAAGGGGCTCTATGTTAATATCAAAGTAATTTCACGTTGCAGAAGCTACAACACATGCGAATCAAATACTTATTTGGCAATTTACAATACTATTAGGCGATTGATAATCCTAAGCAATTTCCGGTACAGCTAAAACAGCAGAAGGTACAACACACATGAAGCACAAACTGATCTAGTTTTAGCAATATGAGTATTCGAAGGGGAAGTGAACATACTAGGGTTTCTGGTCGAGCGTTCTTCCGTAGTTGGGCTTCAAGTTCAGGACTGCGAGTATTGGTGGCTGACATAACGCAGAAACCAATAATCCCCGGAATGACGCCGCAAACGGTGGCGAATCCGAAGAAGAACGGCTTCGATTCCTTCGTTCTCCTCACTAACCACCGCCATGTTCCACTCTTCTCCCACAAAATCGACATCGGCTTTTCTGATGATTCTCTCAAACACTTTTCTTCTGCTATTTTCTAGAGTAGAACATTGCAAAATGGTCCCTTATATTAGAGGAACATTCAAAATAGTCCTCAAGTATGAATTTGATTGACAAAAGTTATTTTATATTTATAAATTTGATGGAAATAATGAAAAAAAAGAAAGATTTTTGTAATTTTAAACATCAAAAAATAGAGTAAAAAGACAATAATAAGAGCAAACTATATTGAGTAAAAATTGCACTTTAAAAAAATATATAGTTTTAATTTCGATCTATCATAAATGGATTAGAATTGATATCTTAATATCGATTCTTTGATTCATCACGAGTGAAATGATTGTGCCTATTAGTTAAACCACGAACCAACTACCCATACAAGAAAATTATGTTCTAAAAAGGATGGATTTTTGTTTTTTTAATAAAAAGAGAATAGTTTGCCTACAAGTTTACACTCATATGTTAGTACATCTCCTATATGGCATTATATCAAAGGAAACAGAGAAGAATCTGTCGAAACTTTGAAAAATATTGCATCTCCAGCAACAATAAGCAGTAAATTTAAGCTTGAGCTTTTCCGGATCGTTTATCGAATTAGAAAATCAACAACATAGTTGATGTGTACTGAGCTATGAAGATGTTAATGGAGAGAAATTGGTCAAAAGCATAAAATCAAGAAATCAGTGAATGAGCAACTGATAGCAATTAAAGTTTCTATATGGGGCAGATGTGATCCTGGATCAAAATATAATTTATCAGCCCAAACTGCGAGGTACTTCAGCTGATTTAGTGGTTTGAATGTAGCGAACGACAAAAACTCCACAGTATAAGAACTCAAATCCAAGACTTTTAAGAAGTCGCAATTCACTAATCTGACAGAAGAGAATCACATCAATAGAGTTTGCTCGATTGGTCGTTATCAATGACCTCAAGTGTTGATGGAAAGGCTTCTGTGTTTTGGAGACCAGAGATGCAAACTTGGAATGCTCTTCACTAAAACTGAAACTCACTCGACTTCCCTTCCAATCCAAAGGTTGAAACTGGATATATTGACCCTTCACTGCAAGCATAAACTTTTCTTCTCTACTCTTTTTCAAGCAAAAGTAATGCACAACATCATGAACCTGACAGTATTTGACTTTACCCTGATAACTTCTCTTTGAAAGCATTACCGCGTTACTGCTAATGAGATCCATCAAGTAACCTTCAGCTTCCTCTTCCATTAATCTCCCAGATTCAGTGTTCTCCACGAATCCTTCAGCAATCCATAAACTTATCAATGTAGATGCTGGAATTCTTGCGTCCTCCGAAAACATTCCCATATAAAGAAGACAAGGCTTTAAACAGTGGGGTAAGTTATCAAAACTCAACTGCATAGTCACCAGACTATATTCTTCAAACTCACTGTCAAGATAGTTAAATAAAGCATCTTTCACCTCATTCCACCAAGATTCTTCCATTTTCCTTTTTTTGATTATTCCAGCTACCAAGACAACCACTAGGGGTAGTCCTTTGCATTTTTCTGCAACTGCTTGACTAACATCTTGTAGTTCAGGCGGGCAATCTTCCTTTTGAAACACTTTTTTCTGCAACAATTGGCAACTCTCTTCTGTTGTGAGGAATGTAAGAGAATAAGGATCAGTATGGTACTTGACTTGCTTACCCACTTCTTCAAGTCGAGTTGTTACGACTATTCTGCTTCTAATTCCAACATCTGGAAAAGAAAGCCTTAAGTCATCCCATACCATACAATCCCACATATCATCCAATACAATGAGATATCTCTTTCCCATTAATTTTCTCCTCAACATGTCGGCAAGAACATCAACCGTAGCTCTATTGTCGTTGGAACCTGTAACTTGACTAAAAATATCTTGTAATAACTCTCTCCGATTATATGTTTGAGAAATGATGCACCATGCTCGAACATCAAAGCGAGAAACAATGATGTCATTATTGTACAACTTTCTAGCAATTGTCGTTTTCCCTTGTCCCCCCATGCCTACAATTGGGACAACGTCTAGCTCATTTGTACCTCTAATCAGATAATCAATTAGTTCTTCTGCTTTATTCTCAAAACCCACTACCTCCTCATCAGTTACAAGATTGCTATGTCGATCTGGCAGTTGTTTTAATGGAGCAACCACGTAGTGAGGATTAAGAGGAATGTCCGCTGACCACATCTCAGTCACCTCTGCATTAATTTGCTTGATCTCTTTTAAAATTGTAGGAAGTGAGCAAAAAATATGCAAAAAAGCATTATACTGAGCAAGAATAGAATCAATAGCAACCTCAGCCTCATATACCAAATTGATGGTACGTCTCTGAAGATCTTTAGGAATGTTATGTTCATGGTGCACGACATCAGTGAAAATGGATGAAAGCTCCTTCTCTAAAATGGATGTAAGAGATGATAGCTCTTTCTCCAAATTCCCCAAAAGAGGTTTCATCAGGAAATCTAATCCGGACTTAGATGTCGACATCTCATTCAGTTTCCTTAAAAGAGAATCCAGAAAGCTCAATCCACCAAAGGTGGGGAACTGAGATGGAGTAAATTTTTAAGGATTTGTAGTACGTCTCCACTTGTGCCTTGATATCTTTAGTCTTCTCCAATATCTGTATCGAGCAAAGACTTATTTTGCTAGTGTCATCTTTGTTTATTGATCTAGGAAGAAGCTTTTGAATTACATATAGAACATCACCCGCTATAGCTCCAACCTTTAACAAGACCTCTTTCAACCAGTTACCATTAATAACATGATTTGACACATCAGCATCAAGGAAAACCAACAAGAACTCTATTGCCACATCAATATTTTGAGCAGAGATATTGGGTGTGTTTGGTATGAAGGAAAATGTTTTCCATGGAAAATGTTTTCCTGGAAAATATTTTCCTGGAAAACAAGTAGATTTTGGACTTATTTTCTCATGTTTGGTTAGTGAGTAGAAAATATTTTTCGAAAATAATTTTTAGTGTTTGATTTATGAATGAAAAATGTTTTTGAGAGACATCTTTTATTTTTACTAGAGTAAAAAATAATTTATGAAATTAAAAATATTTTTTAAAATCAAAATTATTATTTTTGGGGTGGGGTAGTGGGTTAATTTTTTGGGGAGGGGTTGGGGTTGGGGGGGGCTGGTCGGGGGGGGTCAGGGATCGGGTGAAAAAATAAAATTTTGAAATTGAAAATATTTTTTAAAATTGATGTTTTTCCCCAAAAAAATGTAATTTGAAATTGGAGGAGAGTTTTGGAAAATGTTTTCCTTAATTTTTGAAGGGAAGTCATTTTCCTTAATTTTGAGGAAAATGAGTTGATTTGAAAAACATTTTCCATAACTTTTGTCCCAACCAAACATGGGAAAATTGGAAAACATTTCATACCAAACACACTCATTATTAGGAAAGTTCTCGAGCTTTTTGTTTCTGAGATACATCAACAGATTGTGGAGATGATGTGAAAATCCTTTTGGTAATTTCTTGTCCTTGAAAGGTTTTGATTGAGTAAACTTTGAAGCTTTTACTTCACCATGAAAAATCTTCTTCATTTCCAGCTCCACAAACACAATCAATGATAATAGATAAGGAGGTTTACTAAAGTTGTCATTTTCTTCATTAAGTTCACCCTCAGCAACATAATCTAATACGGCCAAACAATATTGTCCCACAGCGTTAGTCATGAACTGAATTCGAGTCTCCAAACATTCCAGCTTCTCATAATCGACATAACCATTTATCTCTGTGGCATATATGTATTTCAAAAATCTCATTTTCTTTTGAACAATTTTCAGTTCCTTTATAGATCGATGTATTGCAAGTTTTTTTTTGGAATGGCAGGATCTACCCCTTTGCAAGAACATCATCAGTACATCATTTAGAAAATTTTTCAGACAATCCATATATTTCGACAGATCAAAATCATTCAACTCATAATTGTGACTTAAACTGGCTGTATTACCTTGAAAGAATTCCAACAAATGTGATTCTAACCTTTCGAGATTAAGGTTAGTTTTACATTCATGTGGAATCCTACCCAATACCCGGTGAAGTATTTCCCCAGTCAATTTGGCCCTCTTTGTGAGTTCGACTAAGGAATCAGGCAAAAGAACATCATGATACTTTGTAAAGGTTCTAAAAACTCTTAGCACCATTTCAAGTTCCTCAATTCTCAATATGTCGAACCAATGCAGATTACCTCCACTCTTGATCCTTCTCAGGTGCTCTAACATTTCCTCAATTTCATTTTCAGCCATTTTCTCCCTGCAACTTTTCCAATTAGGTTCTTGAAGCCCATCTTAATGCTTTTGAAAAGTTACACATATTAACCATTTGGCCAAATACATAAACAGATCCTAAACTTGTTGATTTTCGCCTTAGGTACCTCAATTATGTTATTTTCTATTGAATCATTGAACCACACACATATATATGTTCCTTTTAAACAAACACCATTGGCTGATGTTGAACCAAATTTTGTGAGGGTTATTGATAGAGGATATATATGTTATTCCAGAACTCATTAGTCCAATTGACAGAGAAAATATTTAAGAAAATAATTGTGTTTTACTTCAAATTATTTGAAGACATTAGAAAACAAATGAGACTAACACAGTTTGTCTTCATTCTTCAATCAAAATCATTATAATACGAACACAATTAAAAACATTTACAATAGAGAAACTAATCAAGATCAACCAACAATGTTTAAAAGAAATAAATTATGGATGATTCAATAATTGAATAGAAAAAGAACGTAGTTGAGGTACCTTAGGAAAAAACCCAACAAATTTAGGAATCTGTTTATGAGTTCGGCCTTTTACCATTTTACATCTTATATACCCTTTTCGTATTGTCATGTAACTAACAATTATTATATTATAAAATCCTCTTCTTTGATGAGATATTTCTAGAGTAATTATCTCATAATAAGTTAGGATAAATAATCTAATGACTATCTAATACCTCCGGTCAAACACATGATAAAATAATCCTGCATTTTATTTGAAAATTTTTATACCTCAAAATCCCCCAAAATTATATCCGATTTGCTAATTTCATACTTAAACTATGAATTATTTTGATATTCGTTTAGCATATAATTAAGGGGTATTGGGTCGGACATGAAGTTATACTTTCTCAACAATATGAAAATTCAAAAACTATCAAAATTCATATAATTCTTAAGCAATCTTATCGAATGTGAGAATCATCATTTGTGAACAACATATCAAAATATTCTAATACATCACATTAATGAATTACATATTTTCATGTTTCTTTTATATATAAATATTCACGATTACAAACTTTTAAATACACAAAAATTTATAAAAATCCACTAGACAAAAATAGCAGTAACAAATAATTATTCTTTTAAGTTAATACTTTCACTTGTACGGACAATCCATTCAAATCGAATATGAGTATTTTTATAAAATTTAGAACGATGACTCTCTTTTTATACTAGTTCTCGACACGTGTTTTGCATGTGTATATTATACGTTTAAATGAAAACGAGATTCGGCTCAATCTTTATTATCTAAATAAATATATGAAAATATTAAAGAGAAACAATTGTTACTATACCTTACTCTCCTAAGGAATATATATATATAGATTATCTCCATACAGAGTGATTATCATGGTAGATGTTTTTAACCACATGTCAAATTTATAATAATATAAACTCTGATGATTTTGTTCTTCATATATCGATCCTGGTATCCCAAACCATGATTCTCCTATCAAGGCACCTAGCATATTTGTCCAAGAAGCTAAGATAGTTTCATTCTTTTGGAAAACTCTCTAGAATTCCATCCATTCAGGTCAAAAGCACCTAATGTTGTTATCCACAACAAGACATGAACAGTACTAGCAAGTTGATTTAGCTGTAAGGTGGCTCAATAATACAGTATTTTTCTTTCTTTCAGCTTAAAATGGATGACCATGATTATGGGGTCTACCAATAATTCGAAGTCTTCAATTTTTATTCCAGAGAAAAGGAAAGTATACATTAGTGCGTCCAGTGGCGGACCAAGAATTTTCGTTCAAGAGGTTCAAAAAATAAAAATGTTGTTGATGGGATTCAAACCTGAGCATGCAACTTAATATTCAATGGTCTTACCATTGAGCCATCTAATTTTAATTGTTATTGAGGAAATTCAAAACATATACATCTACAAAAATACAAAAAATTTACCTTATATATATCGTGTATCTTTTTGCCGTGTTCGGGTGAACACCCTGAGCCCAATGTGGGTCCGCCCCTGAGTGCGTCCTTTCAAAAACTGGATATATTGACCCTTCACATAGTATTTGTCATGAAAAAAAAAAAATTGAACTTAATCTCAAATCTAAGCTATGATTTGGAATCATATCTTCATATTACATATTCAAATGTGAGTTTAACTCAAATATATATACGCAACACCACTATATAAAGTTATACAGTATTTGATTACGAAAACATAAAGAGGAATTATTCATTCATCAACATATTATATCTTTGTACACTCCCAACATATTATACATATACAACTCCTGTCACAAAAGTGAAATTTTATTTTGAACAAAATACAAACACGATATCTGAACTTCTCTAGCCAAAACGCAAAACGAAATGAACCTATGAGCAATCGAACGGAGCTTAAACAAAGACTCTAGGGACAGATTCGATAGGTTTACAATCAACTTCTCTAAGGACGGTTCGAATGCCTTTGCCTCCAGCATTAGCAAGTGGATGAATCCCATGGGCAGGACCTTCCATGTATGCCCTATTCTCCCTTTCTTCATCAAATGACACACCAAAACGTTTCTCCGCATCTACATTCAATTTTTAAAAGCTCGTAAAAATGCTATCACGCAAGTTAAATTTAACAATTACATTTTAACATAATATACCTAATATGACCCTTAACTTGACGTCAGTTGACAACTATCTATGACATTTAACTTTGTGTGTGCAACAAGTAGGTAATTAAACTTGTATAGAATTGAACAAACAGACAGACACATGTGTCCTACACCGATAAAATACAAAATTTCCATGTAGGGTGTCATGTAAGTCGAATGTGTCAATTTGTTCAATATTGTAGAAATTTAAGTGCCTACTTGTGCACATCAAGGATCATAATTGCCAAATGAATCCAAGTTAAGGGTCGTGTTTATATATTTTGCCTTTTGATTAATGATTTGTGTACCTTGTGCAAGGTTCTGATCGAGTTGACCATCTCTAGTAAGCGCCATCATAACTTGAGGAATTCCCAAAGGAAGTGTATCACCTCTATCAACCTGCCAGAAATGTATCACTTTGCCATAAGTTTTCACGGTTTTTTCATGATCTTGTCGTTGAATCGGGCCTGGAACACCGGGCATGAACAGGACACCGCTTTTCACCTCGTACAAATGGGAATGCCAGAATTTCTTTTCGTCATCTGGTAATGTTAAGAACAGATCCTCCGATACAATGTACTCGAGCCCGATGAGACGACCATCGGCATCAGGCCTGTCGTAAATGAGACACTGCCTGAATTCTTCATTTTGGTGTCCACAGAAGTGGTGCGCCTCCACTTGCCGTGTCATGTCGTGTCCATAGAAATGGAACCTGAAAATTAGAAGTGCATAGTTTCACGCTAGAGTTGTGGATTTGAACCCGCTATCAACTAAACACTAATCTGCATGAAACTTATTTTTTTCTGCAAATTTTCATACTAATCTCTTTTCCATGTAATTCACACTTTTCTTATGATAGTATAAAAGTTAAAAGTTCCTGTTTTTTTTAATTTAAAACCCATAATTTTAACTTTCGCCTCTGTTCACGAGTAACTTTAACACATATCAATCTACTTTCGTAACTACTCCTTTCGTCTCAAAATAAATATATTAATTATTTCCATCTATAACCCTAGTATAGTCTGGAATCAATTCTCAAGAAACATCTACCTCTTATTAAAAAATTTAAATTCGCCACTAGCGTTATCAATACTATAAATTTAGTTATAATAACAAAAAAAAACAATAAATTTAGAGAATAATAGATAAGTGAAACTTAACGCGCAAAGATGTTGATGAATTTTATTGATAGGACCAAATCCTTGAATAGTAGCTGTTGCAGTCTCAAGAATTGCTGTTCCTGTTTGGGTAGGTTCACCTGGTACCTCTGGATGCGTCGATATATTTATTCCTTCCATCTTTTTTTCTCTAAAATTTCAAAGAAAAAATCAAAAAGTATAGTAAAGAATTTTGTTGTATTTTTGGCCTTGAAAGAAGAGGCAGCTAGCTTATAGATAGGAATATGACTAGCATGCAGACTAACACGTGGCATGACACATGGCGATACAACTGGTTACGTGGCAGTACATATGTACTATGTTTTGGGTAATTTGAAAAATGACTCTTTCTACTCATCCTTATGACTTGTTCTCTTTAACTTGTCTAGATTACAAGTGTCACAAAGATTGTTTCTTATATGGGCTTTGCTACAACTTGTCATGTCAATTTTCATCTTCTTGACATGGTAAGGCTTATTGTTGCCAAAATCTTTTTGGGCCAAGCCCATCAACTTTCGAATATCCAATTCTGATTAAGCAAGCCCAATATGATAAGTAACAAACCCCGATATTCACATCAACTAGCTATCGATGTGGGAACTCAACATCGGGTGTCAATTGACGCCTCTTCGTATAAGGTTATTCCGTCACTATCACTAACATGATTATATCACACCACCACGATAATCCTAATAAACCTGAGTACATTATAGATGATTATTAAGTCAAATATCAACAGTTATGAAACACCATGATAGTAATAACAAATTTCAAATCTTCAGTATTCACCTTTATATCGATGTAGGAACTCAACATGATCAAAGAAGACGTCGGTTTAATTTTGTAAATGATACTATTAGATATGAAAAAGTGAATTTTTTGTTACGTATTACAACCAAAACCTATCTCTGACATCACATTTAACTGTTCTTTTCAATTTAGGCACCAACTTTTCTTACATTAAGCCATATAATAAGTATGAAACAACTTTGGCAGCTTCACGATCCTTAACGTTTTTCCAACTGAAAAGAAGAAACCAAATCAAGGGTTTGTTTGGCTTGGAGAAAAAAAACAATTCTATCTTTGGTTTAAATTTTTTGAAAAATACTTTCTCTAAAAAAAATATTTGTCCAATGCACAAAGAAAAATAAAATTAAGATTCACGAATGACATTCCACATTGATTGTTTGCTCTCTGCTTTTTAGAGCTCCCCTACGGCCCAACACTTTACCACCCCTCCAGTCCTCCGTCGATCCACACATAGTGTTTGCCAGAATTAATTATACGTTA
>JAJJBR010002300.1:0-7500 GCA_022817965.1 Solanum lycopersicoides
ATGATTCTATCCATAGTGTTCTGTCATTCATCAAATGAATATATAAACAGCAACTCTTCTAGCGTATTAATCGTATCTATATAACCTACTAATAACACAAAATTTAATTACCTACCTGCACTAAATATATCTTTCTCATTGATCCGATTTATATTTTCTTCTTTCTCAGTCTCACATAAAATACTGAACATACTTTCTTATCTTGACAGATATTCTATCATCAAATATTATTTATCAAACTCGGAATATTTACTTTATTGACAAAAAACATGTCTACAAGGATTGATTAAAACTGTGCTCTATCTTTTCTCTAACGTTCATAACCAACACGTCTCCATCTGGCATGGTAGATAAACACTAATTAAGCTCAAATCCAAATCAAATCAGATACTAATGGCTAAAAAAAAAAAAATTAATTTCCAACCACTAATATCGAACACTACAGAAATTACTAGAATAGCACAACTATGATACGGCAAAACAATTAAAATCCTATCGGAAAAGGCCTAAATATACCCTCGAAGTATTGAAAATGGTACAACAGATTACCCCCACCCATCCACCTATATTGGCCCCCGAAATACCCCTTCACATCTCACCGTTTCGGTCCAAATGTTTAACCCTTATTAACGCGACCAAATTAAAAACATAAAGATTTCAACAATAATATTTTTTAATTACGGTGGGGGGGTGACATCTGCCAACCATTGGTTGTAAATTCTAATTAATTTAAAATAATTTATAAACACCACCCATTTTAACTAAACTCCGCCTTCAAAAATATTATTAACCCGCCCCAATTGACCCCAATTTTTTAAAAAAAACACCATTCTAAATGTAAACAAAAGCTCTAAAACCCTCTATTCGCTCCCAATTTTGAGTTATAACATGTTTTGCCAAACAGATCTTTGATTTCTCCTCTTCTTTTGATAAACAATCCTGGATATTGTAATCTGAAATCTATCAGTTTCCGCTGTAGGGATTTGAACAGTCAAACAAATGCTAGAGCAGCAAACAAGTTTTAGCTCTGAATTAGCCACTAACCCCAATAATGAGGGCGAAACAAATCATTCTCCTAAACTTACTCATACTTTATACAGAAGGAAAAAACGACACCTGTCGTTATGTAATATCAAAATATTCAAGAAAAACTATAATGTCAAGCTTGAGTGCGAGATTGCAATTATTGGAAGCTTTGTTGGAGCGATGGTGGGTGGATAACTTCTTTTTGGTGTCTCTCGAGACAGGGTTTTAAAGTACAGTTGATGAAGAAAGTAAATGTTGGGTATTAACGGTTATGTACGGTTTCAGGTTTTTTTTTAATTAGATGTTTTTTCTTAAAAATTGGGTCAAGCTGTGGTACGGCACAAGGGTGCCTTCAATAAATATTTGGGCGCGAATTTAAGTTAAAAAAATGAGGTGGGTAACTTGGGTGGGCTTAAAATTATATTAAAAGTAATTATAAGTTGACAACCATGATGCGTGCAGTGCCACGGTATATTATAAAAAAGTGTATCTTATCTTAAATATTTTATAACTTTCTGATCCGTTATCGATGGAAGTGTGCCAGCGCTAAATTTGCGAGACGCCAAAGGTGGACTGTGAAGTCTGTAGTATGTGGGGCTAATAGGTGGATGTGGGGTACATTGGCGTGTACCAGGCTGTTCCAATACTGATCGAGGCCGTATTTTAGAGCCCTTTCTCCGTAACTTCATTGTGGTGTATATCTACAAAATGGCAAAACTACTGATCTTTATATTGGTTGCGATATCTTTCCAGAATCTGTTAAACCATATTTTTGTTGGCAACACAGTAATCTCCTCTGCCATGATGGCTAGGGGGTTAATCATAATAATAATAAATTTAATATACAATAAACTCGGAACTCACTTTTTAGCAGCATAATTATACAGATCATTGTGCCATAATTTTGAATCAAATTCAACACGTTGACTCGGTTCAATCGTGTAGCTAATCAGAACAAACCTATTGTTCCGCAACGATAAATTTTTATTAGTTGGTAATGGACTTAATTTGCATAGTGCTTGTAGTTTCAGTTTGTGTAAGCCATAAAGAATCTAATAATTTACACTACTCGCTCTGCCTCCCGTGCTCAAAAAGAACTCGTCCACTATCCTTTTAGATTTGTTAAAAAAGATGCATGAGCCCATTTCTTATTTTAGGGGGGGCAACAAATTTTATTTTAACCTTTCCACGTGCATTGTTTCTTAAAGACCAGCAAAGATCTTAGAAGGGCAGTTTTGTACATATTGACACTAGACTTTAACTTAGAACCACAAGATTTAAAAAGTTTTCTTCTTTTCTTAAACTCCGTTCCAAGTCAAAACTAGGCCAATCTTTTTGAACGGTATTAGTTTTCTTCCGAAAACAGATGCGGCAAAACCCGTTTTTACTTTTCATCAACTTTAGCGTTTTTTTTTACCAAAAGAGATCTAGGTTTTATCTTTTCAGTATATTCACTGAATATTGCCTCTAGATTTCCAACACGCAACGGGGCAGAAGCTTGTTGCTCGATACTTTTTCATGCTTTTCTGCCTGAGTCGTGTGAGTATCGCCTTCATGATTTACTACGTAATTGGTATGGTGATTTCTTGTGTATTGGATTTGGTTATCAATTTTTTGTTTTGATTGTGGCTCTTTCAAGAATCTATGAAGTTCTTTTTTCCTCTAGGATACAAGCTTGAGAATTTTTTCGACTAAAAAAAGTTTTAATCTTTATTTTGGCATTTTATTGGGTATTTGAAATGACTTTGACAGAATAAATTTATGGGGTCTATTGTAAGGAACTAGTTATTGTCAAATCTTGACAAATTCAATTTGGGTATAGTTTGCACAGAAAAAAACAACTTAAAATACATAAATAATTTTTTCTGCATCTAAACTTCACAACTATCACTAATGACAGGAAAATTTGAGGTGAGGACAATGTATGCACGTTCTAAAAGTTTCGTCCTGAAAAAACAGCCAAAACAGAAAGGGGGAATTCAATCAATAGCAAAGCACTCAACAATAACTATATTGAATATTTGAATTATGGATACAAGGTTAACAAATCTTGTATGAAATCTTTAATAAAAAGAGGTTTAAATCTCTCTGATTTTTCTCTTCACGAATGATCCGTAATTTGAATGTAATACTTGCGGCTCAACACTTGGACAGCGAAGACTTCGATGGTATGTGGCTGATGTGGTGTGTGGGTGCTGTAGATCAACACCGCAGAGCATACGTATGTATATTTAGTATGGTATGATGCAAGAAGACCTCTTCACGCTATCATAGGCTTGAGCGTTAGGACTTTAGGAGGTAACTTGTGGTCTATGCACATGAGCAATTTTTTACCGCCGGTCTGGGACTCTGAAGACGAATCTATGTTCAGCTCAATGCGTTGTCAACCTTAATGGACCTGGCCCAGCTAGTATGATTTGGACTTGGATTTAAGTCATACAATTTTTACTTAGATATGTAATTCCGACCTTATCAGACAGAATTGACTCTGGGCTCAACATATTGGTGATTTTAAGATTCTTAACCCAAATGTGAATTCTATGAATTGTCATCAAAACAGACTTCGACTGGTCCTACAAATCCCCCTCGCCCTTCAAGAGGACCTTGGTTGCCGGTGCTATAGACGTAATTCAAACTTGTTAACAGACAAGCTGAGCGGTTCATTTGGCATGAAGCAAAACGTAGTTTAGTTTTTTTGTCATCCTGCGTAAGTTTGATCTGTCACGAGGACATTTGAACGCTTCACCTTTGACGAACATGACCCCATGCCGAATAATGGGAGATGTTACCCAGAGTCTCCTATGACAGACTTATTCCTCTGATAATTTGTAAAGAGGTCATTTGACTTTCGCGCCTTTGTTTATTTCATTCATTTTCGGACTTGAAGTGTTTCAAGCTCATCGGAAGAGCACTAGTTATCGCCGTATCGAATATTTACTTCCATAGTGTAGCGGGTAATATTCAATTTGGATCAATCCAGACTATGAAATGGGGACAACCAATTCATAATCGAGCAAGGAATTGCGTCCACAATAGCTTTGAGTCTGCGCCGATTCAGAGAGCTTTGTGGATTTCGACGGCAAAATTTGTTAGGCTTTCAGCCTTGAATTAAGTAACGAAAGCGACACTAACCTATCAAAATTCTCCATGACGCGAAGTCCTATTCTCATTCTGGGCATATTTTATTATGTATTCTCACCAGATGGAAAAAATTACCACTAATTTGGTTCTATGGACATTTTCATAATTGTATTCCCCCCATGAATTGTAATTCTATATGAAAGCTACCATTTAATTTGCGTTTCCATGAAATTTCCGATAAATTTGATTTCCGGATGAAATGATTTCCAGTAATATTGTAGGATAATAACGAACTCTTCCAGTCTTCTTCATACACATATTACCATAATTTGTAGGACACACAATTTTAATGCTACTTTGTATTTCTATAAATACACTATGCTCTTATAAGGCGATTGCATGTCACATTTGAGGCATACAAAAGCTCACCATTTACGCTAGCTTTTTTTCAAGACACAGCACGCAACTGCCACTGGTTAGAAAGGTTTTATAAATTTGTAGAACATAGTGAACTATCTAATGATCCATTTGATGGTTCAGTAAACAGACTCTTAGAGGGCATAGTCGATATATCCAAAATTCAAACCCAAACCCTTTCATAATGCTTGGCGACGGTAAGTGGTGATTTTGACGACGTTTGCTATAAGTCATCTGTCTTTTTTATTAGCGCTCTATGCCAGTTCCACCAAGAAACGTGCTCATATTCTTGGCGGCGCTGGTAGAATTGTCTTCGCAAGGACAAACGCGGAAGCACTATTTCTATAGAAATAGACTATCAATTATCATGTACAACATGTATCCAACAAAAATCAACGGGGTAAAAACTCTTCGATATGCACATCTGACGAGAATTAATTTTGATGTTGAGTCTTTAATTTCGTCGTATTTATTGCAGCCATTGATATGGCAAGTTCTCCGACCTAAAACGTGTCGTGTATCGTTGGCGTAGAGAACTCGATATGCGAATGATGAGAATTGATTCTGATAGAAAATAGACTCTTAAGTCTTCATTGAGTTTACTTCATTTACGTGCTTTACGCCGAGAGAGTGCCGGCCATATTGATTACGGCAGAATCTTCTTTGTATCATTCACTACATGGAGAGACAACATTAAAAACTCTGAAGTCAATATTGCATGGATTCATATCATCATGACTAAGGCGTGAGAGAACTATGCCATACATTTTTCTCATGTCATGTCGTTCTGAGAAGCTTCGTGCAACAGTTGCACCCGTGAGTACACAACGTTCATCATTGCACGACGGTGCAGCGGGGGGAAAGGGAAAAAACCATGTATGCCATTTTGAGATTTGGTTCACCACGCCGAATTCGACAGTTTCGTGCACAATTGACACCCGTTGTATACAAGCTCATCTCATCATGATCCGAGACGGCCCTCGGCGAGGCATGCAACGGCCATTAAGTGCTTACCACATGTCGATTTGAAAGCTTTGTGCAGAGTTAGCCGTGCACCGGGAGAATCGCGCATCATTCATTATCGCTGACAGGAGCGCGTCTGTGAGCTATGCCAGTAATCTTACCACTTGACCGATTGTACAGCTCTCGTTCAATTGCCCACCTGGTAGACGACACATATGTCATCATTGACCAGGACAATTCTTGAGCATAGTGCCATCAATGTTTACCACTCGAGTTGAAAAGCTTCGTTTCCACATTATAGGCACCGTGACGACACATCATCAATCCATTGGACGCGAGTGCCAAGACTACATATGCCAATAAATTTTTTCCACCATGCCGATTCGAAGGCTTTCGTTCGCAATTGGCACCGGCGACGACACATTCATTCACCAATGAACAAGGTGGCGACGCGAAGGCACCTTATAGCCCCCATAATTCGACAGTCGATTGTTGAAAGCTTCCGGCCGTTAGGCAGACCCTTGGTCGAACACATGTTAGAGCAATTACTATCACTGTTTCCCTTCTTTTCTCTCTTGTTTTCGAGGTTGTACGGACTGGGCTTGCCCACAAAAAGTCTCGAATATTCACTATAAAAGAAACTAGTGACCTAGTGCGCTTAATTCCATACATTGAGCGAGGAACCACCTTCGAATGCGCCTTTGTTTGTAGCTTTCAACTTGATGTCGGACGGAGGACCACCACTTTCTGCCTCTTTTTGCTACAATTGCGGCTTTTAGTTCGACGAAGCTACTCAATCAGTACCCATTTCTCTCGTGTCTTACCCAAATTCTGCAGCTCGTTCTGTATGACGGAGTATCTCGATCATCGGGCATATCACTCCTACTCCCTCTAAAAGTTTATACGACTTTGATAGACGAAACCCGTCACGCTCGAAATACCATCATATTCTCATTATCGTCTCGTCTATTTGTCTAGTTCTAACCACATCTTGTTGTCTTTTTTTTTTTCACAATACCCACCGACCACTCCTGATAGCGCTCATGACCAGGATCTTTGATACCGACGCAACCACAGCTTGATAACTCTTTCTTTTGATAGCTTGCAACATTTTATACATGAACCACATTTTGGTGCCTTTTCTTTGAGAATTGCGAACTTTAGCGCTCATGACCAACATTTGAACGACGAACCACACTTGACCACTGTCTTTTGTCAGTTTAAGCCTTATCCGACTGTGCAGACACCAGCGCTTCGCGTGCCGCTTCTACTCTTTGGACAGAAGTCATTGGCCTAGTAGAGAAAAGAGAATTTCTTGCAAGTGTCTGATACGCGGAGTATCATACCTTTAAAAATCATTAAAAAATGACTAAAGAAGTTACATAAAAATAGGCCCTTCTTCTGATAGTAGTAACGCCCGCTCTCCGATGGGTGCCAAAGTTTGACACCATAGCCAAAGGTTAGCACTGGATTCCTGAAGAAATCTTCAAGTGCAACCTCTAGCAGATGTGCGGCAGGGCACAGATAAGATTGTGATAGTCTAAACGCAATGAAGTTTGACGAGCATTTCAGCCTTATAACACTTAGAAGAAGGGCGAATGCGCGAGAAAAAGCTAGGCCAAGACAAATCTATAAGACCTTCAAAGCTTTTTTTTCTGCTTAGTCTGAGATTTGATTTTTATGTCTGCTTAGAATTTCTCTGATTCATTCTTCATCTCTATGTTGTAGTTTTTTTTTTAACCGCAATAGAAACTAACGAACTTATATCTTCAATACAAAACTACAAGCACTCCGCTTCGTCTTTCTAACTTTGCGAATATGGTTAATTGGTTGCTCATTGCCACCGAGATACCCCCGTTACTTTAAGGAAATACAGAACTCCTCGATAAGCTAGCGTCTTCTACAGATAGAGCATTGCAAGACAATGATTAATTTTTTTGTAGCTATTCTTCAGCTTTGACGTACATTCGTGGAAAGACAAATTTTACCTAAGTGCGTGTGGAGATAGGAGAT
>JAJJBR010002300.1:20000-32500 GCA_022817965.1 Solanum lycopersicoides
CATAAATTAATCACCGAATTGGACCAACAAATGGGTGAATTTCAAGATCGCGCATCAATGGATCATCAACTTCGTTCAAGAAAAGCCAAACGTGTAGTTATTTTTACTGACAACAACGCGACTAAGGATCCTGAGGAGGAAGTGGCTTTAATAAGCTATTCGCAACAATCAGATTTTCGGCGAGGTATAATTACAGGCTCTATGCGGGCTCAAAGGCGCAAAACATTTATTTCGAAACTATTTCAAGCAAATGTACATTCCCCCCTTTTTGTCGACAGAATAACCCCCCTACGTCTTTTTTCTTTTGATATCTCTGAACTAATTAAACCAATTTTTCGAAATTGGACAGGTAAAGAGGGAGAATTCAAGATTCTAGAGTCTAGAGAAGAACAAACAAAAAGAGAAGAGAAAAAAGAAAAGGACAAAAAAGAGGATAACAAAAGAAAGGAACAAGCACGGATAGCGATCGAAGAAGCCTGGGATAACATTCCTTTTGCACAAATAATAAGAGGTTACATGTTAATAACTCAATCAATTCTTCGAAAATATATTCTATTACCTGCATTGATAATAGCCAAAAATATCGGGCGTATGTTATTCTTGCAACTTCCTGAATGGTCTGAAGATTTGCAGGAATGGAATAGAGAAATGCAGATTAAATGTACTTATAATGGTGTTCAATTATCAGAAACAGAATTTCCCAAAAATTGGTTGAGAGACGGGATTCAGATCAAAATTTTATTTCCTTTTTGTCTGAAACCTTGGCATATATCTAAACTGTACCCCTCCCGCAGAGAGCTAATGAAAAAGCAAAAACAAAAAGATGATTTTTGTTTTTTAACAGTTTGGGGAATGGAAGCTGAACTTCCCTTTGGTTCTCCCCGAAAGCGACCTTCCTTTTTTGAGCCCATTTTTAAGGAACTCGAAAAAAAAATTGGAAAATTCAAAAAGAAATATTTTCTAACTCTAAAAATTTTAAAAGGAAAAACAAAATTATTTAGAAGAGTTTCAAAAGAAACCACAAAATTGTTTATCAAAAGTATTGGATTTCTAAAAAAAATAAAAAAAGAACTTTCAAAAGTAAATCTAATTGTATTATTTAGATTCAAAGAAATATCTGAATCCAATGAAACAAAAAAAGAAAAAGATTATCTAATTAGTAATCAAATAATTAACGAATCATTTCGTCAAATTGAATCTGGAAATTGGCCAAATTCTTCACTGATAGAAACAAAAATGAAGGATTTGACTGATAGAACAAGTACAATCAAAAATCAAATAGAAAGAATTACAAAAGAGAAAAAGAAAGTAACTCCAGAAATAGACATTAATCCTAATAAAACAAATAATATTAAAAAATTCGAATCGCCAAAAAAATTTTTCCAAATATTAAAAAGCAGAAATACTCGAGTAATATGGAAATTCCATTATTTTATAAAATTATTCATTCAAAGATTATACATCGATCTATTTTTATCTATCATTAATATTCCTAGAATTACTACACAACTCTTTCTTAAATCAACAAACAAATTGATTGAGAAATTCATCTCCAATAATGAAATAAATCAAGAAAAAATTAATAATAAAAAAAAAATTCACTTTATGTTTATTTCGACTATAAAAAAGTCACTTTATAATATTAGTAAGAAAAATTCACATATTTTTTGTGATTTATCCTACTTGTCACAAGCATATGTATTTTACAAATTATCACAAACCCAAGTTATTAATTTTTCGAAATTTAGATCTGTTCTTCAATATAACACAACGTCTTGTTTCCTTAAGACTAAAATAAAGGACTATTTTAAAACACTAGGAATATTTCATTCGGAATTAAAACATAAGAAACTTCAGAGTTATAGTTATAGAATAAATCAATGGAAAAACTGGTTAAGATGGCATTATCAATACGATTTATCTCAGATTAGATGGTCTAGATTAATGCCAAAAAAATGGCGAACTAGGGTTAATCAAAGTTGTATGGCTCAAAATAAAAATAGAAACTTAAACAAATGGAATTCATATGAAAAAGACCAATTACTTCATTACAAAAAAGAAAATGATTCGGAACTCTATTCATTATCAAACGAAAAAGATAATTTTAAAAAATGTTATGGATATGGTCTTTTAGCATATAAATCGATTAATTATGAAAATAAAAGTGACTCATTTTTTTCTAGATTACCCTTTCAAGTTCAAGTAAAGAAGAACTTAGAAATTTCGTATAATTCCAACACGTCCAAACACAACTTTGTTGATATGCCCGGCAATCTTCATATCAATAATTATCTAAGAAAGGGCAATATTCTAGATAGAGAAAGAAATCTCGATAGAAAATATTTTGATTGGAAAATTATCCATTTTTCTCTTAGACAAAAAGGAGATATTGAAGCCTGGGTTAAGATCGATACCAACAGTAATCCAAATACTAAAATTGGTATTAATAATTATCAAATAATTGAGAAAAAGGGGGTTTTTTATCTTACAACTCATCAAAATCCAGAAAAAACTCAAAAAAATTCGAAAAAAGTCTTTTTTGATTGGATGGGAATGAATGAAAAAATATTTAATCGTCCCATATTGAATCTGGAATTTTGGTTCTTCTCAGAATTTGTACTACTTTATAATGTCTATAAAATAAAACCGTGGATTATACCAAGCAAATTCCTTCTTTTTAATTTGAATACAAATGAAAATGTTAGTCAAAATAAAAACCAAAACCAAAACTTTTTTCTACCATCAAATAAAAAAATAAAAATAAAGAATCGAAGTCAAGAAGCAAAAGAACCCCCAAGTCAAAGAGAGCGTGGATCAGATATAGAAAACAAAGGAAATCTGAGCCCTGTTTTTTCAAAACATCAAACCGATCTTGAAAAAGATTACGTGGAATCAGACACAAAAAACACAAAAAAGGGTAAAAATAAAAAACAATACAAAAGCAACACGGAAGCAGAACTAGATTTGTTCTTGAAACGTTATTTGCTTTTTCAATTGAGATGGAACGATGCTTTGAATCAAAGAATGCTCGAAAATATCAAGGTATATTGTCTCCTGCTTCGACTGATAAATCCAACCAAAATTACTATATCGTCAATTCAAAGGAGAGAAATGAGTTTGGATATAATGCTGATTCAGGCAAATTTACCTCTTACAGACTTGATGAAGAAGGGGGTATTGATTATCGAACCTATTCGGTTGTCTGTAAAAGATAATGGACAATTTATTATGTATCAAACCATAGGTATTTCATTGGTTCATAAAAGTAAACACCAAACTAATCAAAGATACCGAGAACAAAGATATGTTGATAAAAAGAATTTTGACGAATTCATTCTGCAACCTCAAACTCAAAGAATAAATACAGAAAAAACTCATTTTGATTTGCTTGTTCCTGAAAATATTTTATGGTCTAGACGTCGTAGAGAGTTGAGAATTCGAAGTTTTTTTAATTCTTGGAATTGGAATGTCGTCGATAGAAATTCAGTATTTTGCAACGAAACCAATGTAAAAAACTGGAGTCAATTTTTGGGTGAACGGAAACCCCTTTATAAAGATAAAAATGAATTAATTAAATTTAAGTTCTTTCTTTGGCCTAATTATCGATTAGAAGATTTAGCTTGTATGAATCGTTATTGGTTTGATACCAATAATGGTAGCCGTTTCAGTATCTTAAGGATACATATGTATCCACGATTGAAAATTAATTGATAGTACTATATACCCTGTCTCGTATAAAGTATCTGAAAGCAAATAAATGCAAACATGCCTTGTTTTACATCTCATTCGAATCTAATTCGAGTAGACAATACTAAATCAATAAAATAAGGTATTGATTAGATCTAGAAATGAATCAACAGAATCTTCTTCATTTTCGGATTTTAGGTTTCAATTATTCGCTTTTGTGACTGAAAAAAACGTACCTACCGCCTTTTTGGATTCCTATCTGAATCAAATTTCAAATTTGATTAATTTATTGGAATTGCTAAAATTAGAGGTTCATAAAGAAATTAAGTCTATATACCACGTTCAAATTACTGGCATTATTATTACTGATCAATAAAATTCGAAAAAATCCATATCTGTAAAATAAAGAAAGGGGAAATTCATTTATGGTAAAAAATTCTGTCATTTCAGTTATTTATCAAGAAGAAAAGAAAGGATCTGTTGAATTTCAAGTATTCAATTTCACCAATAAGATACGGAGACTTACTTCACATTTAGAATTGCACAAAAAAGACTATTTATCTCAGAGAGGTTTGAAGAAAATTTTGGGAAAACGTCAACGACTGCTAGCTTATTTGGCAAAAAAAAATAGAGTACGTTATAAAGAATTAATTAATCAGTTGGACATTCGAGAGACAAAAACTCGTTAATTTGATTAATTTGAAGAGTTATTTCATTTTAACTTATATGTTTCGATTAAATTTTGATGAACTTCTTTTCACTTTCAGTAATTCATGGAAGAATGAATCGTTAAAAAACTTATGACTGCACCAACTACAAGAAAAGACCTCATGATAGTCAATATGGGGCCTCAGCACCCATCAATGCACGGTGTTCTTCGACTCATCGTTACTCTAGATGGTGAAGATGTTGTCGACTGCGAACCAATATTGGGTTATTTACATAGAGGGATGGAGAAAATTGCGGAAAACCGAACAATTATACAATATTTGCCTTATGTAACACGTTGGGATTATTTAGCTACTATGTTCACAGAAGCAATAACCATAAATGGACCCGAACAATTAGGCAATATTCAAGTACCTAAAAGGGCTAGCTATATCAGAGTCATTATGTTGGAGTTGAGTCGGATAGCTTCTCATTTGTTATGGCTCGGTCCTTTTATGGCGGATATTGGTGCACAGACCCCTTTCTTCTATATTTTTCGAGAAAGAGAATTGATATATGACCTATTCGAAGCTGCCACCGGTATGCGAATGATGCATAATTATTTTAGGATTGGAGGAGTGGCTGCCGATCTACCCTATGGCTGGATAGATAAATGTTTGGATTTTTGCGATTATTTTTTAACAGGGGTTGCTGAGTATCAAAAACTTATTACTCGGAATCCTATTTTTTTAGAACGAGTTGAAGGCGTAGGCATTATTGGGAGAGACGAGGCATTAAATTGGGGTTTGTCGGGACCAATGCTACGAGCTTCCGGAATAGAATGGGATCTTCGTAAAGTTGATCATTATGAGTCTTACGACGAATTTGATTGGCAGGTTCAATGGCAACGAGAAGGGGATTCATTAGCTCGTTATTTAGTACGAATCGGTGAAATGACAGAATCCATAAAGATTATTCAACAGGCTCTGGAAGGAATTCCAGGAGGGCCTTACGAAAATTTAGAAATGCGACGTTTTGACAGATTAAAAGATCCTGAATGGAATGATTTTGAATATCGGTTTATTAGTAAAAAGCCTTCTCCAACTTTTGAATTGTCGAAACAAGAACTTTATGTGAGAGTTGAAGCCCCAAAAGGAGAATTGGGGATTTTTCTGATAGGAGATCAGAGCGTTTTTCCTTGGAGATGGAAAATTCGCCCACCAGGTTTTATCAATTTGCAAATTCTTCCTCAGTTAGTTAA
Source organism: Solanum lycopersicoides (assembly GCA_022817965.1). Lineage (NCBI taxonomy): Eukaryota > Viridiplantae > Streptophyta > Magnoliopsida > Solanales > Solanaceae > Solanum > Solanum lycopersicoides. Next base: position 25,597 of record JAJJBR010002300.1, read on the forward strand.
AAGAATGAAATTGGCTGATATTATGACAATACTAGGTAGCATAGATATCATTATGGGAGAAGTTGATCGTTGAAATGATAATTGATACAACAGAAATAGAGACTATCAATTCTTTTTCCAAATTGGAATCCTTAAAAGAAGTCTATGGGATCATATGGATGCTTGTCCCTATTGTGACTCTTGTATTAGGAATCACAATAGGTGTACTAGTAATTGTTTGGTTAGAAAGAGAAATATCTGCAGGAATACAACAACGTATTGGGCCTGAATATGCCGGCCCTTTAGGAATTCTTCAAGCTCTAGCAGATGGGACAAAACTACTTTTGAAAGAGAACCTTATTCCATCTACAGGAGATACTCGTTTATTCAGTATCGGACCATCCATAGCAGTAATATCTATCTTTCTAAGTTATTCAGTAATTCCTTTTGGTGATCACCTTGTTCTAGCCGATCTTAGTATTGGTGTTTTTTTTTGGATTGCCATTTCAAGTATTGCTCCCGTTGGACTTCTTATGTCGGGGTATGGATCAAATAATAAATATTCCTTTTTAGGTGGTCTACGGGCAGCTGCTCAATCAATTAGTTATGAAATACCATTAGCTCTATGTGTGTTATCAATATCTCTACGTGTGATTCGGTGAGACCTAAAATTTATCCAAATTCTTTTCTTTCTAGAAACAAGGATAAAAGGATTTGATTGACTATATATATTTTTTTTTTCTTCAGCATTTGAGTTGATGAACTAAATCAGATAGTTATATGAGTGAAAGAAAACGGCTTCTAAATTTGCAGTAAAAAAGTTGAGTCTCATTTCCTATGTACAAGAATCAAATGGTGAAAAAAGTAAACATAAGCAAGAGAGATTGTTTACCCCAAGATTCGTGAATTGTCATGATAGCTTGAAGCGGGTTCAAAAGACCAACTCTATGGAGTTTTTACTGTCTATTACCATAGATGGATTTCCACAACGGGAGGTTTTTGAAACAAAAAATGAGTGGATGGTTAGGAAGACCAAGATACACAAAGGATTAGTAATTGAGATTATGTAAGTTATCCAAGAGGATATTTCTGTACATAAAAGGAATTAAAATTGGGGCTTTACGTTCGTAGAAATGATTAAGAAGTACTCCCCATGATTCTGATCCAGAGTATGTTCCTATCCACTGAGTAAGTAACTAACTATCAAGAACGAAGTAATCTTTTACTTTGGTTAAAGACCCTTTTTCTGAGAAAGGAGAATAGGAATGAAATAAAAAAATAGAAATAGAAAGAAAAGAAGCTAATTGCAAAAGCCAAAAGGAGGGATGTCTTTTTTTGTTTTTATTCTTTCTTTCCTATAATTCAATTTTGATTTATATTTAGAGAGATAAAATTTTTGTCATGATTCATGAACTAATGCACTCTCTAATTTTTTTCGTAATTGAAAATTCGAGGTTGAAATGTATATGTGATATTGCTATAAAGCACATTTTTTTATTTAATGATAAGGTTATTAATCAACAAAGAAAAATTAAAATTCTTAAAAGATGAGATAAATTCCGAAGCACTTATTTATTAGTTTAAAATATAGCAGACAGAATTCCATTGGTCTAATTTGGGACCTTAGAATAGATTTTGACTCTATCTGACAAACATATCAAGATAAAGAATAGGAAAGGGCCCTTAGATTTAGTTGTGACCTCTGAGGAGCCGTATGAGGTGAAAATCTCACGTACGGTTCTGTAATAGCGATGGGCACAGTGATGTTATCATCGACTATGATTATCTAACAGTTCAAGTACAGTTGATATAGTGGAAGCGCAGTCAAAATATGGTTTTTGGGGGTGGAATTTGTGGCGTCAACCCATCGGGTTTATCGTTTTTCTAATTTCTTCTCTCGCCGAGTGTGAAAGATTACCTTTTGATTTACCAGAAGCAGAAGAAGAATTAGTAGCAGGGTATCAAACCGAATATTCAGGTATCAAATTTGGTTTATTTTACATTGCTTCATATCTGAATCTACTAGTTTCTTCATTATTTGTAACAGTTCTTTACTTGGGAGGTTGGAATCTTTCTATTCCGTACATATTTGTTCCTGAGATATTTGGCATAAATAAAGGAGGTAAAGTCTTTGGAACACTAATTGGTATCTTTATCACATTAGCCAAAACTTATTTGTTTTTGTTCATTCCCATTGCAACAAGATGGACTTTACCGAGGCTGAGAATGGACCAACTATTAAATCTTGGGTGGAAATTTCTTTTACCGATTTCTCTAGGTAATCTATTATTGACAACCTCGTCCCAACTTCTTTCACTGTAAAAGACCACAATATCCTAGATTCACGACTTGTCTCAAACAAGAGAAAGAAACAAGCATAAAATCTTTTTTATAGATATTCAACATATGCTCCCTATGATAACTGAATTCATAAATTATGGTCAACAAACAATACGAGCCGCCAGATATATCGGCCAAGGTTTCATGATTACCCTGTCCCACGCAAATCGTTTACCTGTAACTATTCAATACCCCTACGAAAAATTGATCACATCGGAACGTTTCCGAGGCCGAATACACTTTGAATTTGATAAATGCATTGCTTGTGAAGTATGTGTGCGTGTATGTCCTATAGATTTACCCGTTGTTGATTGGAAGTTGGAAACTGATATTCGAAAGAAACGATTGCTTAATTACAGTATTGATTTTGGAATCTGTATATTTTGTGGTAATTGCGTTGAGTATTGCCCAACAAATTGTTTATCAATGACCGAAGAATATGAACTTTCTACTTATGATCGTCACGAATTGAATTATAATCAAATCGCTTTGGGTCGCTTACCAATGTCAGTAATTGATGATTACACAATTCGAACAATTTCGAATTTACCTCAAATAAACAATGAATAAACCCTTAATTCGATTCAAAAAAATTACGAATTACGAAGGCTTAGTTCGGATCTAAAACAATGAGATTTTTGCTTGGGCAATTCAAACTAGTGGTTTCTTAATGAGACTCCTAGCTTAATTTAGATTGAAAACAAAACCGAGTTCAATATTATATATTATAATAGTAATGGTTTCAAAGTAGATAAATGATATCAAAAATAGATAGGTTTAAACTACTCTTTCGACGAATAAAGAATGGATAGTGGTCCAATAAAATAAAAGCATCTACGTCAATTCATACCCATTAGACTTTCATTCAATTAACAATTTCAAAGTATCATAAAAAATAGAAAAACTGCTTTTTTCCTGGTCAGGTCAATAAAGTCATGAAATTCTTCGTTTTTGATTTTTTATAAAAAATGGATTTATCTGAACCAATACATGATTTTCTTTTAGTCTTTCTAGGATCGGGTCTTATATTAGGGGGTCTAGGAGTGGTATTACTTCCCAATCCAATTTATTCGGCCTTTTCCTTGGGATTGGTTCTTGTTTGTACATCGTTATTCTATATTCTATCTAACGCCTATTTTGTAGCTGCTGCGCAGCTACTTATTTACGTAGGAGCTATAAATGTTTTAATCATTTTTGCTGTGATGTTCATGAATGGCTCAGAATATTACAAGGATTTTCATCTTTGGACCGTAGGAGATGGAATTACTTCGATGGTTTGTATAAGTCTTTTTATTTCACTAATTACTACTATTTCAGATACGTCATGGTACGGGATTATTTGGACTACAAGATCAAACCAGATTATAGAGCAAGATTTTCTAAGTAATAGTCAACAAATTGGAATTCATTTATCAACAGATTTTTTTCTCCCATTTGAACTTATTTCCATAATCCTTTTAGTTGCTTTAATAGGTGCAATTGCTGTAGCTCGTCAATAAAAAATTTCTATTAAAACTTGGAATTCAAATAAAATTTTGTTCTGTCTTATCACATTAATTTTCCTTCAATTCTATTTGAATTCTAGCTGGATAAATAGAAAGACTTTAGGTCAATCTAGTACCAATATATTTCTTTGTTCCATACTTGTTATATACTAGTCAATTAAGTTAGTTGAATTGTTGTTCATATTGAAAGGAGTCGGGATTGATAAGGAGTTGTTTAATGATTCTCGAACATGTACTTGTTTTGAGTGCCTATTTATTTTCTATCGGTATCTATGGATTGATCACAAGTCGAAATATGGTTAGAGCCCTTATGTGTCTTGAACTTATATTGAATGCAGTTAATATAAATTTTGTAACATTTTCTGATTTTTTTGATAATCGTCAATTAAAGGGAGACATTTTCTCAATTTTTGTTATAGCTATTGCAGCCGCTGAAGCAGCCATCGGCCTGGCTATTGTTTCATCAATTTACCGTAACAGAAAATCAACTCGTATCAACCAATCAAATTTGTTGAATAATTAATATTAATCATCTAGATTCTAATATTGAGAAATCGATTTTAATTAGCATGTTTACTACGTAAAGTATGATCTTGTTTGCAAAACATAAGAAATCAAAGTATTTTGGCCTCTCTCATATCTCATAAACCAATCCAGAAAGGGGTTGATTAGAAAATTATGATAACTCATTGATTCATCTGGTATCTAAATATATGATTCGTTTCTAAGTTTACTAGATCGAAAATTTAGAACATTCAAAAACGTATAGGCCCAATGTCACATTCAGTAAAGATTTATGATACGTGTATAGGATGTACTCAATGTGTCCGAGCCTGCCCCACTGATGTATTAGAAATGATACCTTGGGACGGTTGTAAGGCTAAACAAATTGCTTCTGCTCCACGAACAGAGGACTGTGTTGGTTGTAAGAGATGTGAATCCGCCTGTCCAACAGATTTCTTGAGTGTCCGAGTTTATTTATGGCATGAAACAACTCGCAGTATGGGTCTAGCTTATTGATACGTTCGAGAAAACTCTACTTGAATCCATTTAATTTTTTTACCGACAAACCTGTGCTCGAAAATAAAAATATTTTGAGCACGGGTTTTTTTGGTCCAAGTGTATCTTGTCTTTACTACGAATTATTTTCCTTGGTTAACAATAATTGTCGTTTTTCCGATATTTGCGGGTTCTTTAATTTTCTTTCTTCCCCATAAAGGAAATAGGGTAATTAGGTGGTATACGATATGTATATGTATTTTAGAACTCCTTCTAACAACTTATGCATTTTGTTATCATTTCCAATCGGATGATCCATTAATCCAACTAGTAGAGGATTATAAATGGATCGATTTTTTTGATTTCCATTGGAGATTAGGAATAGATGGACTTTCTATAGGACCCATTTTATTAACAGGATTTATCACTACTTTAGCGACTTTAGCGGCTTGGCCAGTTACTCGAGATTCTAGATTATTCCATTTTCTCATGTTAGCAATGTACAGTGGTCAAATTGGATCATTTTCGTCTCGGGACCTTTTACTTTTTTTCATCATGTGGGAGTTAGAATTAATTCCTGTTTATCTACTTCTAGCCATGTGGGGAGGAAAGAAACGTCTGTACTCAGCTACAAAATTTATTTTGTACACGGCGGGGGGTTCCGTTTTTCTCTTAATGGGAGTTTTGGGTGTTGCTTTATATGGTTCTAATGAACCAACATTAAATTTTGAAACATCAGTTAATCAGTCATATCCTGTGGTTTTAGAAATAATCTTCTATATTGGATTTTTTATTGCTTTTGCTGTCAAATCGCCCATTATCCCCCTACACACATGGTTACCAGATACCCATGGAGAAGCACATTACAGTACTTGTATGCTTCTAGCCGGAATCTTATTAAAAATGGGAGCGTATGGATTAATTCGAATCAATATGGAATTATTACCTCATGCCCATTCTATATTTTCTCCTTGGTTGATGATAATAGGTACAATACAAATAATCTATGCAGCTTCAACATCTCTTGGCCAACGGAATTTAAAAAAAAGAATAGCCTATTCCTCTGTCTCTCATATGGGTTTCATAATTATAGGAATTAGTTCTCTAACCGATACGGGACTAAATGGAGCCCTTTTACAAATAATCTCTCATGGATTTATTGGTGCTGCACTTTTTTTCTTGGCGGGAACGACTTATGATAGAATCCGCCTTGTTTATCTTGACGAAATGGGCGGAATAGCTATTCCAATGCCAAAAATGTTCACGATGTTCAGTAGCTTTTCGATGGCTTCCCTTGCATTACCAGGTATGAGTGGTTTTGTTGCCGAATTGATAGTATTTTTTGGAATAATTACCGGCCAAAAATATCTTTTAATGCCAAAACTACTAATTACTTTTGTAATGGCAATTGGAATTATATTAACTCCTATTTATTCATTATCTATGCCACGCCAGATGTTCTATGGATACAAGCTATTTAACGTCCCGAAGGATTCTTTTTTTGATTCTGGACCGCGAGAGTTATTTCTTTCGATCTCCATCTTTTTACCCGTAATAGGTATTGGTATATACCCCGATTTCGTTCTTTCATTAGCAGTTGACAAGGTCGAAGTTATTCTATCTAATTTTTTTTATAGATAATTGGATGACTGAAATAAAAAAACCTATGTTTGTTTTTAAAAACATTCTTGGACAATGAAAAAAAGTCTTCTTTTTTTCTTCTCTTAACTTAAGAATTAAGTAAAAACAATGAAATTGAACTACATATGGTAGAAAACCGTGTGAATCATCAATACAATATTTGATTCACACGGTCCGCATGCTGGTTCATACAATGCGTCGCCCGCTCTTGTATTTGTAATAACTTGTCTTGAATTCAATTAAATGTTGATGGAAAAGAACCATAACTATGTAACCCTATTCCTAATAGATTGACCCCAAAATAGCATATCCAAATTATAAGAAAACCTATCGACGCTACAATTGCAGAATTTGGACCCCGCAAATTTCTATTTGTTCGAGTATGTAAATAAATGGCAAATACGATCCAAGTAATAAATGCCCAAGTTTCTTTTGGATCC